>JAOYMZ010052266.1:0-13875 GCA_025802335.1 Pinguicula primuliflora | reverse complement strand
GGAGGGATACTTTAAATTTGTTGATCATCTGCATTTTTCACATCATGATTTTTGTTGTTACTGGTAATGATCCTGAGTCGCTTACGTGAGATATTATGCTTGTGGGACTGAGGGTTTGATCTTTTGCTTGGAACAGAACAACCCGGTGTGCTTCAGGTTGTCCCAAGCAGGACCCTCCAACTGCATTCCGGAGCAGGGATGATGAATGTTTGAAGATTTTAGTATTTTTATAAAAAAAATTATGGTGAAAATGAATAAAATTCAATAAATTAAGTGGAGGGGTAAAATTGTCTTTTCTGGCCATTTTTTTCGCCCACTCTCAGTATGGGCGAGTGAACTACACGCGGCGGTAAATTGCCAATTTTTTAAAGTACAGGTAGGTAAAGTGTTAATTTTTAAACTACAAGGGGGTAAATTGACTTTACCCGAAACCACAGGGGTGTAAATTGACTTTTACTCATTTTTTTTGAGTACAAGTTTTATTTTTATTAAGATCTGAAAAACAAGTGCAGAGTAAAAGTTAAATTACAGACCGAACAAACAAAAACAAATCAATGTTTTTTCGGGTGCCTGCGCTTGCGTTTCGGGGAGGGGTACTGTGGAGTAAGTATGGGAGCAGGAGAGGTGATTTTGGCCATCTCACTCTCCGTCTGGATCTTTAGTGTAGAGAGAGCCCGCATATCTTCCTGGCGTGTTTGCGTTGCAGAGTTAACTTCTTCGCCCTGTTCTGCCCAATTCTTTTTTGATGAATTTGGAGTCTGCTGCGCAGACATCTTAGTTATTTGCTGCTTCACTCAACGGTGGTTTCTCCTTCCGGTAACCATTCAACTGATGAAAATGTTACACAAGGACATTAAAAAGCTCATTCCAAATTGCTCACCGAAGCTGCTGGATTGTTGGTCCATCCTCCAGGTCTGGACATGTTGTTGCTAATTCTGTTGCTTCTGCAGTTTTCTGTACATCAGGGGAGCTCGGATGCAGTGGTTGAAGCCCCTTGGCAGCCTGCCCATGTTGAAGAATTGTTTGCAATCTCAACTGCTGGGAGGTCAGTCACTGGAACTGCTGGGAGAGGTGTAGCTGGGTTAGTCACACTGTGCACCAGTTTTGCAACTGGTTTGGATACCAGATGGTCTGGCTCAGCAACTCTTGAACCTGCAGCAAAGTTAAGTTTAGGAATCCTTTTACTTCGTCTGAGATTCAACCTGATAGGACTGGTCTTCTTTTTAGTATCTGTCATCCGTTTACTTGCAACGGCAGGATCCATAAACATAGACAATGTCAGGACTGGTGTTGAAGGTCTGCGGATGTACTGATCCTCCGAGTAGTCTGAGGATTCTGAGTCCTCTGATCCAAGACCAATCTCTGATGATTTGGGGGAAGCTGGATCCACACATGGAATTAGCAAATTCGACTGTCCAACAAAAGGCTGAGCATTGCCAGGTTCATGCCCCAGAGATATGTTCTGTGTTGCCAAGGAGTCAACAGAGTGATCTAATACACTTAGAGGATTTTTAGCAGCTGTACGTGCATGTCCTAGGAATTTGGGTACATATGGGATCGCTCCAAGATCAAGGACCCCCTATTTATTTCCTGATCCATCCAGTAAACCTGTTGGATTTTTTGTACTCCGTTCTTCCTCTTCTACCATATCAGCCCAACTTTTCCGACTTTGATTACCACTTTTTTCTTCCATTTGAGAATTTTCCCCAATCTGCTGAATATCATCCCCTTCATTCTGGGCTTTGCTATACCGCACAAAATTAATGCAATAAAAAGGCAATAAACTTGTAATGCTACTGCAGCTTCGCTGCCGAAAAAATCTAAGACCCTATTTAAATGTTATAAACATAAGAGTTAAATATAAACCCAAGGGCTAAACCCTAAAAAACCAATAGTTAAACACTATAAACCCAAGTGCTAAACTTTTATTGTGTTTTTAGTGCAGAAATTTTGTGCTGTATAGAATTTTCCCTTCATTCTGGTCATCTACACTGGTCACAGTGACTTCAGGTATAGCAGTGACATCAGATACAATAGCACCAGAAACGTTTAATCCTGCGACTTTTGGAGTAACAACAGACAGAGCAGGCCAAGTCTTAAGATCCAAATCCACCTCCTGTTGTTGTGGTTGTACTTTCCAGTTGGGAGCAATGGATTTCTCCTCCGTAATTGAGACAGAAAAGTAACCCTCTGCCAATTCCACCAGGATGGATTTATGAACCCAGCTTCGCGCATTGGTCAGGATTTGCATCCTTCCACAAACCATTTTTAGAGGTTTTGTGTGTGTTCATCCAACATAACTAGTTCACTTAAATTCTCAGCCAGAGATTGAAACAGACTATCTGTCCAACAATGGACTGGAATACCTCTAGCTCGAATCCATGCTATCCTGGCTGGCTTTCCCCGGAGTAGTTTCCATGGTCAGACACTATGCAGATGTAATCTAGACAATCTATTCTGGAGCAAGAGAAGTTGCTGGCTAGAATTGGGAGTTCTAATAAGCACTTCCCCTCCATTTATACGAACTGCAGAACACTCAGAATATCTAGCCAGATCCAACACCATATTCAGAGCAGTTATTTCCAAAATAACAAACAGAACAGCTACTAAACAAGTTGCTAACCATAAATCAGAATCTGGAGGTAAGCCACAATGAATCTTATTTGCAGCAGGAACCAATTCAGACAAAGACAGTGAGTTACCCGATTCAGCATCAGGTTGTAATGCAAGACCATTGGCCACTCTAGCTAGATGGACTTGCAATCTAAAAGTGTCAATACAAATTTCATTAAGTTGAAGCAATAACAAATGAGGATTGAGAGATTGGGGGAATCTAACAAATCCATAGCGACGACGAAATTTATCAGGGTTCTTGGGAAAATGCAGGTCAGTAACTCTGCCATAAACCGAGAATGTTTCAAGCATGTCTCCACGGGTCCAGAATTTCGGAAAATCTATCAAGTAATATGACCGTGAATTCGCTAAATTATTTCTGACCTTGGGAAGAGTTGATTGAGGGCCTAATTTTGGCATCTGATGCTCCAATTGACATTTTTGATCTCCAATATCCGACTGAGGAAAACCTCGAACTGCATTGAGGAAATCAGAGGCCGCTTTAGGTTTCCCAGAATAGGAAATTGGATCAATCAACGCCGCAATGTGCAGTCCAGAAGATTAGATCTTCTTAGAATTCGGAGTAGCTGTCGTTGGTCCAGCCGAAACTAGATTCGCAACATCCCCGGTCCGCTCCGACAACGACGAGCGAGCTACACAAGTTTTCTGATTTGGGGCTGTTCTCTCTGTAGTTGATGAGTTCCTTTGGATTGGGCCTAGAAATGAGGAAGGAGATGCCTGCGCGGCCGATTGTGCCGGCGAGACAACAGCAGCCATCCAACCGTCGCTCGTACCAACAAGGCACAGCCTACTGTGTGCGAATCGCACACAGTGGAGGTGGAAGGTGACTCATAGTTTTTTTTCAATCACAATTTTTAGTATCCATAAATTATTTAAATAAACTTTTGATCTGAGTGAAAGTTTCATATCACCCATATAGCGCACACTAAAATTTGATAGCTAAAATTAGAAGCTTGGTCCTTTCTTGAACATATGAGTTTGAGGTTACACTTTTTTAGTAACTTATGAGTCAATTTTGCTTTATAAATTAATTTGACAAAATAAGTCTATTACGTGAGCGTCCACCTTTTTCCTTGTAAGGTGAGTGATTTGAAAAGACATTTTTAAGCCTAATTAAAAAATAAGATGACTTATAAGTCTTACATTCTAATTTTACTCTTATCTTTATTATTCTACATTTGACTGAGTATTTTGGATATATGAAAATTTACAATATTACTTTCATTATTCTGAAATTGATCGGTAATATTTAAAATAATAACTATTTATTTAAATAATAAATTAAGATTATTAAAGCTGAAAATATATTTTATTTAATAATAATTGTGATATTTAATATTATTAAAAAATACAATAAAAATATAAAATAATATCATTCATGTCATTTTACGAAAATCAGTCACCTTATCAGGTAAATTTGTGAAACAAGTCTAATTAAATCAGTTACCTTATCAGTCACCTCCAGTAGCGGAGGGGAAGGGGGCAGCAAGGGTGCGCTAAACTTT
Source organism: Pinguicula primuliflora (assembly GCA_025802335.1). Lineage (NCBI taxonomy): Eukaryota > Viridiplantae > Streptophyta > Magnoliopsida > Lamiales > Lentibulariaceae > Pinguicula > Pinguicula primuliflora. Next base: position 9,736 of record JAOYMZ010052266.1, on the reverse strand, counting down.
TTTTTATACTTGGACGTGCACCCTCTTCTCGTCACGGATATTAAGGGATCTAACTAGGATCCGTCACTGGTGGGAATGAAGTGCACCCCGTAGTTAGACCCTCATGATTCATCACTGGTCACCTTATCAGTTTTGAATCACCTTATCAGTCACCAGTCACCTTATCAGTCATCATTCACTTTATCAGTCAAATTTCCTAAACACAGTCTGAATCTAAAAAAATTCGAAGTGTTTTATTCAAACCCCAATACAATCTTAATTTTTGTCATGATCATTAAACGGACGGCCTTTTTGATAAATAATACCTTTATTGATTCTATATGTACAATATAGAGAAATTTACTCCTTTAGAATGATTGTCTTCGATACAGTCCCGAATTGTAATCTTAGCTGTTGGTATCCAACCTTAATTTTTGGCATGATCATTAAACATACCCCCTTTTTGGTAAATATTACTTTTATTGATTCTATATGTACAATATAGTGAAATTTTCTCCTGTAGAATGATTGTGTTCGATACAGTCCCGAATTGTAATCTTAGTCGTTAGTGTTGTGATCCAACAGTTAAGATCAATCTCATATTTGAGTTGAATTTTTTTATTAATAATCACATTTTTAAGATTAGATTGATCTTAGACCTTAGATCATAACTTCGGTAACGAACTTCTATTTAAACTTGAACTGTATGTTCTGGAAGATTCAAATGCATGTAAGACTTTCGAAACTTGAAGATGAATTGCTAGGAATGCTATTGAAATAGAAACGACTAAGATTACAATTCAGAATTGTATCTCATTAATCGGGATACAATTATTTGGGAGGATAAGATTTTTCGTACGGTATATATCTTTGGGCTAATTTGAAATCGGCCCATCCCAAAATACAAACCTCCATAACAATACAATTAGTCACTAAAAGGGAAACATGACTATTTCTTTCTCATGTATCCCATCTAAAATCAGTGTTCGAGAAAGTGCTAGGTGGGCCATAGGCGGTCACGGTCCTCTCAGCGCCTAGGCGAGCATATAAGCGGCCTAAGTGAGAATTCGGGCAAGGCAGAGGGCCTAAGTGGCCTAGACGACCGCCTTCTCGAACAGAGTCTAAAACGCATTGTGTCCCCAAATCAGACTAGGGATTCGAAAATATCGCTGGATTCATCGATTAATCACCTCAACCTGTTAGCCGCAGCTCCTGGTACCAATTACTGTACGAAGGTGCGGCATGCAACATATATCTTACTCGAAGGATAAGCCATATTTTAATTCTCATAATCTCAAAAATTTTAATCTGTATTTCATCATGTTTGTCTGAAATATTTACGAGTTTCTTCCCTTAACCCTTAATATATGGAACATAGATTACAATCATGAACGATTATTAGGATCCGAACGGGACCTAGCCATAAGTTGGAAAATGATTTAGAACATCAATTTTGCACCACTCAATTATGTGTTATTAACTTATCAGTCTATTGGACTAATTGAATTGAATTATGACCCGTTATAAGTGGTGTCATAAAGTAGTAACCTTATATCATTTTCACATTGATTTTGGGGCAACCCCACTTTGTCATTCACACCTAATCAATCACACACTTGTCTTATAATCATCGAGGACAAATTGTCTCGACATATGACATAATCGTGTGGTTTAACTGGTATTCTTCTTTACAATCAAATCACCACGGTTCTAAAAGAATAATGCTCACTATATCTAAGAAATAGTATATTGGTGGATATAAAAGGTTTTGAGTTCAATTATAATTAGTTACAAATAATTATTTGTGATAGAAACCGAGATATACACTACCAACAAAGACATAAACTTCAACTGAAACCCAGATGAACATATCAGAATAATCCTGGTGTTGAGACTACAATAAACACTTCCAACAGTGAAAGAATCTACAACAAAAACACATGAACAAATCAAAGCAACACCTAGATTGAAGATGGCATAAACCCACTCAACGAGAGAACTGTGGGTACAGAAACTAGAACAATTGGAAGATAAAATCAGCAAGACAAGCTGGCTTAACAAGCAGAATGATCTGAGGGAAAAGAAAAAAATTAAATCCCTATATAAACATTTGAAATCAAGAGAGATTGGAAGAAGATGTATAGTGCTAGGTTATGGCCAATCGGCTGATGATTTTTCCCTTCATTCCTTCTCATTCCTCCATTGAAGAATACACATATAAAACAGAAGTGGGCTTATGGGCCAGCTTACAAATTATACTATCTAGGCCCATTGAACATATAAAACAAATGAACTAAAAAAATGAACCTGTACAGACATGAAATAAAATGAACACTCAAAATCGCCTTTGGTCTGCAGCTACATCTTGTTGCTCAGTGTCATGTAACTCATGCCCTGTATCATGTAACTTAATACTCCCCCTCCAAGATGGAGCTATAAGCGCAAGTCCTAAGCCCATCTTGGACAAAAGATTGTGAAAAGGTACCTGTGGTAAAGATTTAGTAAAGAGATCTGCTGGTTGATGCGCTGAGGGCAAGTAATGTGGCTGAATGAAACCAGCTTTACAATGATCGCGGATTAAAAGACAATACATTTCAATATGCTTTGTGCGTTCGGAAAATACAGGATTGCTAATGAGATGGAGTGTAGCTTTGTTATCACAGTGCAAAGGAATAGCCTTTGACAAAGGAACATTCAGATCTTGTAGGATGAAAGAGATTCATTTAAGTTCACATACTGTTGTAGCAAGACTCCTGTACTCAGCTTTAGCGGAGGAACAAGACACCACTGTTTGCTTCTTGGTTTTCCAAGATATAGTTGCTGAACCAAGCTGAATAAGAAAACTTGTGAGGGATCGATGAGTATCAGGACAAGATCCCCAGTCAGCATCAGAAAAAGCATGTAACTGAAGTGTATTGTTGGCAGGAAAATAAAGATCGAGAGATGGGCATCCCTTGATATACCGAACCACTGTGAGAGCTGCATTCCAATTAGTGTCTCGAGGATTCTGCATATACTGACTTAATTGCTGAACAACATGATTGATGTCCGGTCTAGTAAAGTTCAGAAAGAGAAGACGCCCCACCAAACTTCTATAAGATGAACTGTCTTGCAATAATGGAGATTCATCATCCGCCACAAGTTTTGTTCCTGGTGAGAAAGGGATGGCTGATATACGAGCATCCTGAAGACTAGTGTCATGAATAATGTCAAGAATATATTTACGTTGAGTAACAATTCCACTCCCAAATAATAAGCAGCATCCCCCAAATCTTTAATGCTAAATTGCTCATCCAAGAAGGTTTTAACCTTTTCCACTTCAGTCACAAAATTGCCAACAAGTAATAAATCATCTACGTATACCAGTAATGTCAGGAAAATATCTCCCTGCTGGAATAGGAATAAGCAATGATCATGCACTGATTGTTTAAAACCATACTGCATTAATTGAGCAATGAGCTCCTTGTTCCACTGACGAGAGCTCTGCTTCAGTCCATATATGGATTTTTGTAATAAACATACATGACCAGGAGCAACTTCATAACCCGGAGGATCATTCATATAAACCTCTTCATCAAGTTTTCCATGTAAAAATGTGTTGTTGATATCAAGCTGCATGATTAACCATCGCTTTTGAACAGCTATTGCCAAAAGGATTCTCACTGTAGTATGATTGGCAACAGGTGAAAAGCTTTCAAGATAATGAATTCCTTCCACTTGATTGTAGCCTTTAGCTACTAATCTAGCTTTGTATCGTGAAACAGAACCATCGGGATTATACTTGACTCGGTACACCCATTTACAACCAATGGGTTTCTATCCCGGTGGAAGGGTTGTGAGTATCCAAGTATGATTGTCATTGAGAGCTTTGAGTTCTTCATCCATGGCTTTGTTCCATTCTGGAAACTTCTTAGCTTCTGAATATGTTCTTGGTTCCATAAGCTGAGAGGTGGAGAGCATACATGATTCTGCTGGTGTGATAGTAGCTAAGCCAGAGATATTCATTTCATAATCATCATGCCATTTAGGCAGTTGTCGAGGTATATAACTGCACCTGATTACAGGAATAGAACAAGAGGAAGTCTCCTCAACTGTGAGTTGTTCATGACAAATATTAGGATCAGATTGTGTACTAGGCTCAACATCTGTCTGAGTGAAGTCAATAAGATCTGATGAATTTTGAACTGAAGATAAACCATCATGTATCAACTGAGGTGATCCTGGTGCATCAGTATGGCCAGCAGCAGTTTGAGGAGTGGAAATGGGAGCTGGGTCAGTATGGAAGGATTTTGCTGTAGGCAACCGAACGATAGTATCGGAGATATTGATGGAAGTTGGAATAACAGGAGATAGATTGTGTGGCTCGGTTTTGTCATGAAATGGGAAATGATTTTCAAAAAAGATAACATCACGGGAGAGAACTATTCATTTGGATTCAAGGTCATAAACTTTATGTGCTTTTCTTACTGTTGAATAGCCTAGAAACACCCCATTGAAAACCCTCTGATCCAATTTACATTTGTGAGGCACAGTATTGGAAAAATAACATAGACAACCAAACACTCTGAGGAACTTCATATCTGGTTTTTCACCAAAGAGAATCTCATGAGGGCTCTTCCATTTCAAAACTGCAGAAGGAAGCCTATTGATTAAATATGCAGCGGTTAAAATTGTTTCACCCCAGAAGGCCTTTGGAATATTCGAATGAAAGAGGATAGCTCGAGTTACTTCAAGTAGGTGCCGATGTTTACGCTATACTACTCCATTCTACTGTGGAGTATATGGTACATTCCGCTGGTGTATGATGCCTTTAGAACATAAGAAGGTTGACAAGACACTGTTGATAAATTCAGTTCCATTATTCGTCCGCAAGATTTTCACAGGAGCTGAAAACTGAGTCATGGCCATATTGATAAAGGCCTCTATGCATGATACAACTTTTGTTTTATCTGATAGAAGATAAATCCATGTCCCTCTGCTAAAATCATCAACAAGAGTCAGAAAATAAGATGCTCCTCCAGTAGACTTAATTGAATACAGTCCCCATATATCACCATGTACAACTTCAAAAGGTGATGTAGTGTGGGTCTGATGCTGAGAGAATGGCAGCCTACGTTGTTTTGATTTGTGACAAACCTCACAAGGATTGGAAATAATGGAGTTCTGCTTATCAAGCTCCAATCTGTTCAAGACATTCTGGGACGTATGCCCAAGGCGTGCATGCCATAATAAAGGAGTAGCAGCAGCTTCAAAGATGTTTTTGGCAGAGATACTATCTGAAGTGCTTTGAGAATTCAAAGCATGAGTATTTAAAGACTGCAAAGACATTCTGTATGGCTGATAGATATGATCACGAGCAGGCTTACAAATTTCTGAGTTAAATAGAGATAAGTTGTTTTTATCCAGAATATAAAGTCCCAAAAACTGCCTCCCCAAAGCAACTATTTGCTTAGATTGTATGTCTTGCATCACACAGTATGAAGGGAAGAACGAAATGAATATTTGTGAAACCGTGCTGAGCTTTGAAACAGAGAGCAAATTGAACTTAAAGGATGAAATATGAAGCACATCCTTCAATAATAACCAAGGGCTTAGCGTATAATTTCCAATGTGCTTGACAAAAGCAACTCCCCCATCAGCTTGACTCACAGTAATATTAGCATGAGCAGGTAATATGTTCTCCAACAACTTGAAATTGTTGCACATATGGCTTGAAGCCCCAGTATCAATTATCCAATCATCTGCCTTAAGTCGAGATGATACATCAAGAGCGTGTAGAAAAGTTGAGGTAACTGTATGCTCATTTTTATTCACGTAATTGTTATCCCGAACCTTTAGCATTCCTTGTATGGCTCGATTAACCTTCAGCATTCCATCCAGGACTTGAATAATCTCAAATCGAACCATCTCACAAGTATTTATTGAAATTGCCTTCAAACTGGATTTCCGTCCAGATTCTGACATAATCCCAATATTTTCAACTTTCTTCATTGGGTGTGAAATAAAACTGGTTGCAGCTTTAGATATAGCAGTGGGCAGAGAAATCAGGTGAATTCTTGAGCAAAGAGGCTCTGATATAGCAGTAAAAGGAAAGCAATAGGCAGATTGACAGCAGAAGATAATTGCAAATGAATATATAGCAGAAGACAGACCAACCGATGACAGAGTGATAGCAGTGGAATTAGAACAGAGATGGCAACAGAAATAAAACAAGCCCCACACAGATCTAACAGACAACCTTGCTCCGATACCATGATAGAAACCGAGATATACACTACCAACAAAGACATAAACTTCAACTGAAACCCAGATGAACACATCAGAATAATCCTGGTGTTGAGACTACAATAAACACTTCCAACAGTGACAGAATCTACAACAAAAACACATGGACAAATCAAAGCAACACCTAGATTGAAGATGGCATAAATCCACTCAACGAGAGAACCGTGGGTACAGAAACTAGAACAATTGGAAGATAAAATCAACAAGACAAACGTGGTCATAGTTTAAAATAAAGTTACATATATCAGGCCAGACAAACTCATCATAAACTACAAAACATAACATTCATGACACTCCCCTGGATTGTATAAGTTTTTATTATCATCTGCGTAGCAGCAGTAAGTAATCATGTAATGCAAGGAACTTAACAGTAAACGAACCATGTATACTTGAGAAAGAGCGGCCAACAACATTTTTATTGTAATGCCACATTCAAGTGTCATGTCGTGCAATATCGGTGAGCTTCAATGACAAAACAAACTTCACGACAAATGATGAAAAATAGAACAGACTTGCCACTTACCCCACTTTATTTCTAGTGTAAGTAATTGGCTCATCGAAATACTCAAATGTCGCATATTATTTAGTCGCTAAGCACAAAAGAGGATAATATGAAAATTAATCTATTCTGGAATATCCCCATCAACTGAGCGTCCCAAATTGATTTTTGTTAGAAAATAGACCTCATATATGGGTCCGGGTCACATGTGTGCGCAAGTGCGCGTGTATGCTAACTTATAAGAAAGATTTGAGTCACTCTCATTGATTGTGGCACCATATCTCCTATTAAATTGGTTTAATTTTGTTTCTCAAATTCGTGTGCGACAAATATTCGAACACTCCCCTCATGTTCAACTAGATAAATCCTGTCGGACTTGAACAAATACTAGGGATTTACCCGAATATAAACTGAAAATCCCGAAATCAATAATCGAGATCCCCACATTAATGCCCAATTTAGGACAACCCCATGGGCCCCCATGAGTAACAGATGGCGACTCTTCCAATTGTATAACGCGAAAAAAATGATTAATCTTTTTCATAATAATTTACCTAATAAAAAACAAATTGATCATAAATTATAGAAAAATACTACATGTCCATACAAATTGACTATACATTTTCAAAAAATACACTTTGCACTACAAAAGTGTTGAAAATAAAAAAAAATTAAAATCATAAATTAATTTGTATGTAATCCAGAATAGTATGACAATTCTTCTGGGCATGTAAAAGACTCTAAATTATAGATCAGCAAAGTAAATTAAAGTGCAATACAAATGGCAATTCTCCTCAACCTCAATCAGCAATCCTCATAAATCAAATGACAATTGTCCTCAATCCTCATAATATATTGTAATATCCTCACACACAGTTGACAAATAATCTCCTCAATCGGAATGCATGCGGAACAAATTCACATCCTCTTACCCCGGGAAAAGGCTTCCTCGTTGAGCGGTGGATGTTAGCGTGCAATTTTTTTTTGATCAAGAATGACTTACAACCAGATTAATGAGATATATCCAGAATAGCCAATCATTTTCAACGGACATGATTGACTATTCTGGACATATTTCATTAATCTGATCTTAAAATCATTCTGAACCAAAAAAATTATAGTGAGTGTTTTTATATTTTCTTCTCTGTCACCAACGACAAACAAGTTAAATGTTGTTGTCACGGCTGTTATGTGACATTTTGCAAAAATGTTTTTTAATTATGTTAGATGAAAAAATTGACCTTAATTTATGAACAATTGGTTTCTCATTCGGTTAGTATTATGTATCACTTTCTTGGATGGACGTGATGATTATAATTTCAAACATGGGCTTCTAGTTTCTTCAATAAAAATATGGGCCGGACTAAATCATACTTAGCCAAACTGCAAAGGTAGGTGACCACAGCCCGACCATAGTTAATAATAATGTATTTTTTTATAGTTTTTCTCATACAAAAATGATAAATGACAGATTTTTTGGATTAAATATTTGATATTGTGGTCTTCTGATTGTCGAAATAAAAAAGTAAGACCGATTTTGGTATCCTAATGTTGAACTGGTTCTAAATTTTCATTTTGACTCTCGTAACATCAAAAATAATAAATCATACTCCTGATCCGGCACTGTTATTGCAATCCTGCCACGTGGCAACAATTCATTGGAGATGTCAGCGGACCCGATAAAATGTTAAAAATAACACTCACCTGCCATACAATGAACTTTTGTGACATGGAAGAGTGTGATATTAGTATCACTTTATGAGTGCTATGTATCATAACCCTCGACCGTTAAGTTTATGGTTAAGTTTGTTGCTCTTAAAATGCTTATGTAATAGGGTTGTAATTTTTTTGGTAGCGAAACCGTCGAAACTGAAATTCATGACAGGTTCTGACAACGTTTCGACGTGAGAATTCAAAAAATGACCTTACTTTTTTATTTCGGCAGCCAAAATACCATGATATCGAAAAATTATTCCAAAAAGTTGATCGCCTATCATTATCCTTTCTTATAATATTATTTTTTTGAAAGAATGCCTACATTTTCTTATACTAGTGTTTACGTCCCAATCCTTGCGGAAATGATATATGTAATCCTGCCCTAATACTACCATAATCCTGTCACGTAGTTGAAATTTAATAGACATATCACCAAACTTAACTAAGCGCATGTTTTGCGCGACATGCTTAAAATTCTATTTATGCTTATGAATATTTTTTAAAAAAATAAATTTTTGCATAACATAAGTACTACTTATTGTTCTTTTTTTAGAACTTTAACTTTCTTAAACATACGCATCTAATGAGATGTTTATTTTACTTCTTAAAAATAAGAATAATATTTTTGTAATAATATTAAAATATAAATATATTTCATAATCAAATTAATCGTCTTTAATATATATATTTTAATCCATATGAACCCTCATTCTAATGTTAAACTTGTGTTCCATTTCACAATAGCTTTTTTTGTAGGTAAATTTTATTTCTAGAAAAAGAATTTACAGATTACATCGCATTTTTTCGGGTCATGCCCACATCATGATTTCTCTTGTCCTAAGTTTTTTCATCTAAGTCCCGTTCTAATATTTCAAGTCTAGACAGTTGTGATTGTAGCATAGCTTTCTAAATTAAACGAATTCCCATTCCATAACGAATTCCCGTAACTAATGAATTCCACAATGAATTCTCGTAACACAGAATTTTAAAAAGAATTCACTTCCACTAATGAATTCCCGTAACACTAATGAATTTCACAATGAGTTTTCATTAGTGGAGGAGGTTAATGTGCGGAAAATTTGCAACTGTTCCCTACGAATTAAACTTACTTGTTAAATTGCTTTGCCGCGCGGGTTGTATCCACGCGGCAGAGTCTCGCACGGATGAAAATCGCGCGGATACTAAGCCGCGCGGCTTCCATACACGCGACCTCCTTAATGTGTCATTAAGGAGGCCGCGCGGATGGAAGCCCCGCGG
>JAOYMZ010052255.1:0-13875 GCA_025802335.1 Pinguicula primuliflora | reverse complement strand
GTCGGAATATCACCAAAACTTGAACATATTCAATTCTATGCATAAGCTTTCTAACGATGTGCCCAATTCCGTCAACGAGTAACCCTAGTAGCCGGAATTGAAAATCCTGTCTAAATGTGTACACTTGTCCATGTATGCATATGAATTGTAGCAGACCTTTTCGAGCATGTTCCTTGAAAGGACAGAATTGCCCTCGAGCTGGTTTGAAAGATATCCGAGCTGCAAGGTTGTTGGGAGTTTTTTTTTTCTCAAAAACGAAGTAATTTTGATTTCAATTAATGAGTAAATGTAACATTTTTGTTATTGAAAACCCATAGCCTAGGTGAATATGGTTTCATCGGATTGAAGAAGGGGACGAAAGTGCTGATGATTGGGAGAGAACGATTAAAAAGAAAATATCAGACCAAAGCAAAACGTGAATGCTCCTCCTAATCATCTCTTGTAAACGTATAATCGAAAATGTATTTTGAGTTCTATTTTAATAATATATGGATGCTCCTCCTCATCTCTTGTACAAATAGTAGCGTACTAAACCAGAAAACGAAATGTTACCCTTACTTCCTAATCTCTAAACAATGAATCAACAAGAAAAAAGTGTTTCTCCAATGAAAAAAGTGTTTCTCCAATGAAAAAAGTGGCAATCCGTTTGCAGCCCAGATGATCGCTCGAATCCTTTGCGAAAAAATGGGGAGAACCCCTTTGCGAAAAGGTGACAGTCCTAAGTCATTTCTCTTCGTGCCTTAGCCACCTCGCTGAGTGACTTCTCCAACAGAGCAGCAGGTTATCACACTTGCTTAACTGAAAGCCTTTCTGTAAACAAAATTAAGCCCGAGGATGAATACAATACCAGTAATATAACCTCAAATGGGTATAAGATTCAATCCATATTAACGAAAAAGGATAAGTGAGGGAGAAAGGGATGATACTTATTAGTTCATAAGTCACGATCATAGTTGTTCCGTAGAAAGACATGTTGAGGAACCGGGGGCCGAATCCCCGGTAGAAACCTATCCATCCATCCTCACTGAGAAGGGTCTTTGCAGTTTTCATTACAGAAGGTCTTCCTACACCATAATTATCAATTACCTATACCTCAAAACAGATGATAAGTGCTAATATCAAGCAGGGCATTCATTGTTTGTAGTGTGGTAAATGAGAGTGACGCTATCCGACAGAAATTTTCTGCTACCGGACGGTATATACCGGACACGCGCCCTCACGTCCCGAATTCTAATCCTGAGCGTTCATCGTTGATCCGACGACGGCCAGGATCAACAATATTTTAAAAACTAAGTACTCTACTCCTAGCCGTCAGATCAATAATAGATGCCCAGGATTAGAATTTGGGACGCAAGGACACTTGTCTGGGATATACGGTCCAGCATTTGAAAATTTTCGCGCTATCCGAATACCACTGTGAAGTTTAAGTTCTTTACCTGAAGGCGTGTTTTGACAGTATCGATAGGAGTTGTGATCGCTGAACTGCAGGCACCAGCCAACATTCCAGCTGTGGCTTGAACAGCTACCATTTCAACGTGACACGGTTTCTTTTCTAAGCACTCCCCGTAGCCCAAGTTCCTGAGGCCATTAACCAATAAGAAAACCAATCAATCTAGAAATCTGGATCTGATATTACATAAAGGCAACTGTTTTACCTCCAAATAATATGCTGGGCACTACCATAGGCACCCCACCAAAGTGCAGATGCGGGAGTCTGGGTTATTGCCGTAAGCCCAAAACCTCTATATAGGCCACGGATTCCTTCAGCCCTTAATACTTTGCGTATAACATCAAAAGGGCCATTGCAAGGTATAGTCCCTGGAAGCCCTTGAACCATTAACCTCTGGCAAATCTGAAATTATATACATGGTTATACAGTTAGCATGACAAGGAAACTAAAAGTTAAGCAAACTATTATAGAGAATGATAAATATCAGAGAGCTTCTCGAGATGTCTTAGCCACTATTAGAGAGAGATGCATGCAAATGCGCAAAGATATTTTCGAGGAATATGGAAGTATTGCAAAACCAGAAAGGTTATACAGAGACAGGCAGCCCACCACATCCAATGGCACATAGTACCCACATGAAATCAAATTGGAAACCATTCCAGCAACACCGTTTGCAATTCCAATTCTTGTTGCTTCTGGCATATTTAGGTGTGCGGTATATTTCAGGGTTATATCTTTTGACATTTCCAGTGAAGTTAACGCCAGAACTCGGCCAGGTAATGCTCCAATTGCAGATGTGCCAAACCCTCTGAAGATGCCATTGATACCATCCCTACTGATTATGTGTCTGTAAACAGACAATCCACTTATCCGAGAACAATCAGATCCACCTACTTGCATTCTCGTCTTCACAACTGCTGTTGGGTGTATTAAAGCAGACTGAACAGTAAACAGAATGGCCCCAATGACATGAAACCTTGCCTTATCCAACCTACAGTTTTTTTCACACAAAAATCGAGCAGAATGTTACATTTCAGGGCACAAATAGTCATTTCAAGAGGTATTGCTCAGATAATGGGCCTATACACTCGCTAACCAAGTAATAAGAAAAAGTCGCCATTCAAAGAAGCCATTTTGACATCAAATTACAAGAAGATGGCAAATATCAAACACAAAATCACCATAAGCCCATGCTCGCACGATCAAAGGACAATAAAAAGATCAGTTCTTTACAGAATTAACCCATAATTAAAATGCAGGAAACCAAGTACGGGATATAACCACCCAGTTCCTAAACACAAAAGTCATAGAGGTGAATATCGAAAATAATTAAAAATGTCCAAGATATATAGCAAAATTGAGATGAAGCAAAAAAAAACCCGTTTTTCTATGAATCACCACCTATCCCAGTTGATCTCAGCGTCGGCAAGACCCAATCCTGGGTTACCTACTTCCACAGTTTCCATGGCCAATGCTCTAAACCTCAATACTTCGGCTAATTTCTTCTTTACTCGCTTCTGAAAGTGTAGATTCTAGTATATACCGCAGTGGAAGGTTTCAGTTTATTTGGTCAAGAAAACGAAACTAAACTCCTCAAGGTGAGGAGGGTTTCACTGGTCAATGGATTGCAGCAGTATTTGAGGCAATTAAATTAATGATCTTTGTCCTCTTAAATATACGGACAAGGACAACACAGAAACAGACAGGTTACAGCTTGGCAGTATATCTGTTGGCAGTTGTGGAAGAACCGCAACAACTCTGTCTTCAATCAGGAAACTGTTAAGGTTTCCAGAATTTTGGAGGAATTTGAGGGAGAAGTAGACGGAATTGAGGGGAGGAGAAGAATACTTCAGAAGTGGGAAAGGGTTTTTGGGAAAGAGAAGATTATTTTATTTATTTATGTTTTTATAAAGGAGAAGATTATTACCAAATCAATCCAAACCAAACTAAATCAAACCAAACATACCCAGTAAATTCCGTTCTTAGACAGGGTATGAGGAGGGTAAGATATACGCAATCATACCCCCACCCCTCAGCAGGATGGAGAGATTATTTCCGTGGAGACCCTCAGCTCGAGAACTAAAAGGAGAAGATTATTGTATTTCATTATTGTCTTTTTTTATACAATGGAGGCTCTGCAAGCCGAAACAACCAAAAGGTAAAAAAAACTACTACAAGGGTTCAGGGCGGTTCAAACAACACAGGGGACGAACCCCTGACCTCAGAAACAACTTCATGATCCACAGACTGGAAGCCAGGACCTATAGAAACAGCCGGAAACCCTGATCTGAAGATGAGATCTTGAAGATCTTGGTCAGGTGACTCCAAATTCCAGAAGACATTAGTGTCCAGACTTATAGCAGGAATAAGAGGAGGACTCCCGTCTAACATACCATGTTCGAAGCAAAATATATTAAGCCACCTAGGATTTTGCGAGAGCCCAGCCTTAGCTAGCTGATCTGCCGACTGGTTCTGAATCCCGTCTTTTTGTGTGTGTGTGTGTGTGTTACAATGGAGCCAGAGTCAGGAAAAAAAAGAAAGATTAGTAGTATTACAAGGTGGATCGAACTAGAACTCCTGTGCAGGATCATCAACCCTTACGGGTATGATGACAAGCCGATTATTTCCCAGCGAAGCTGTGACAGAGGAACTATCTGAAATGATCAGAGGCCCCATAAAACCTTCTGAACTGGAGCTATCTGGGTGCAAGTTGGTAGGGCTTGCTGAGAAACCCTGGTTAGGAGCAGCATCAGACTGCAGATGCATGTTACCGAGTATACTGGACGATAATGAACCCAGAAATGACTTAAGGTAGTCTCCTTGGGAAACTGGCCCCCAGTTTCTGATTATGTACGAGCAGTAGGTGGCATCTGCTTGCAGTACAAGAGCTGTACTGCAATCTATAACCGAGTAGAAAATCTGGATATCTCGAGATAAGTTGGAAATACCAGCTTTAGCTAAGAAATCAGAGTCTCTGTTCCACTATCGGCTTATGTGTTGAAGTGTACACCGACCATAGACTTCCAAGCAATCCGAAATACGAAGAGCCAAGTGCTGGTTTGGCAAGTCAGTCAGAAGACCCTTGATAGCATTAACTGCTTGTTTGCTGTCCGAGTTGATTGAGAGCCCATGTTGCGCGAACTTGTAGGCGATTACCACTCCATACAATATTGCCCACAGCTCGGCAATTAGTACGGAGCAGACCCCAATTTTGACATTGAAACCAAACATCCAGTTCCTGTTGCTATCCTGGAGCACTCCCTCACATGCTACAGCACCAGACATCCTGCAGACTGCAGCATCAACCAGCAACTGCAGACCCAAGGAAGGAGGAGGATAAAATGAGCTTCCAAACCTATGAGACGTGTCTCCTTGGAGCAGCTTCTCATGATGAAAAGCCCTTTGTGCTTCCTGAAAAAACACTTGAATAGACATGGAAAGACTAGAGTTAGTAATAAATTTGCCCTGAAAAATTTCCTCATTTCTAAACGTCCATAATTTCCAACATATAGTAATGAAGAAAGCCTTCAGCTGCTCCGTGTAATCTTTGGTATTGAGAATGCTAACTAGCCAAGTATCACCTTCCTGCACACAGAAAAAAGAGTGAGAAGCATTTGGATATAAGGATCGCCATATTTCATGGCTTTTAGGACAGTCCCGTAGAACATGAATGATAGTTTCGCAACCAGAACATCTGGAGCATGATGGGATAGGAGAGAGTCCCCTCTTGAACCTTTCACTGTTAGTCCAGAGAGCGCCATGAAGAACTTTCCATAGGAAAATTTTTATATGTTCCTGTACCTGGAGAGACCACAGCTGCTTCCAAGGGAAAGGCGGTGGTTCCAGGTAATACTTGTCTCTTCTTACATTACAAAACTATATTTATACATCTTCTCTATTCTCACACACAGTCCTTTGAGCTGTTCTTCCCCAATTCTGGACCTGCTCGGTTAATTCTCTATCTCGGGTCATAACATTGCTCCCTCTTTTTTCCAATTCTTGTCCCCAAGAATTGAAGTTTGAAAAATTGGATTTAACCCACAGTTCGTCCTCCGAGGTAGCTTACTTGGGGCTTGATCTAGACCATGCAATCAGCAATTGCTTATGGGGACCGTTACTTCCAGGTATGAATCTCGTATCCAATATTTTTATAGGGTGTATTGTGAATTCCCCATCCGCTCCCAATTCTGGCAGTTGATCCGCATTTGTTTCCTTTGATTTGAGGTGCTATTTAAGCATGGACACATGAAATACAAGATGGATTCTCGACCCTGCTGGCAGATCCAGGCGGTAAGCTATTGTTCCAATCTTCTCCAGTACAGTATATGGCCTATAGTATCTTGGTGATAATTTCATATTGCTACGAAACTATACTGAATTCTACCTGTAGGGAAGCAATTTTTTTTGATAGGTAAGTGATTCCATTTCCTTTAAGTAAAAATATTTACATGATACAAAAAAATCTAAAGTGGGCGCACTAAAGCATAAAAAAACATAACTGGGCCAATCCTTGGATTAGCCCAGTAATCAAGTGGGCTGGGCCAGTTCTCTTACTGAAATAGGTAATGGTTGGCCCAAACCACTCAAAACTTCTGACCACCGGACACCAGTAGGTGCGCCGGAACAGGGGTTGCTAGAGGGGGGCTGCGAACGGAGGTCGACGAGCAGCTAACAATGAGCAGAAGCAAAGTGGCGACGTACCACACTAGAGTAAAATACAAGCAGAGCAGGTGGATGCCGGACAGGGCAACGAGCAAGAGGAGAAGAGCAGCGTAGCATCGGACAGAGCAGCGAGCAGGAAGAGCAGCGGGCAGGAGGAGTAGAGCAGGGAAAGCAGCGAGCAGGAGGAGCAGAGCACTTGACACAACAACACAGAGCAGGAAGAGCCGAGCAGGAACAGCAGCGAGTAGGAGGGCAGGAGGAGCCGAGCCGAGCAAGAAGAGCAGAACAGGCCGGACATGGGGCATCGAACAGAGCAGCAAACAGGAGAAGCGGAGCAAGAACCAAAGAGCCAGCCGGACACGGGAGGGAGTACCAGAGCAGGGGCACACGGTGGCCGGACACAGAACTGGGCAGAAGCAGAGCAGCAGCATGGGATACCGGAGCAGAGCAGTAGCAACCAGAGCAAAACGAGCAGGCACAGAATAGCACAACAACAGAAGCAGGTGGCGCCGGACAGCAGCACAGCAGTGGTGGAGAAGACAACACAGCAGCAGAACAGGTTCTGAAAAAGCAGAGCAGTAGAAGAAGTAGGCGTCGTCGCTGAACAGCATAGAATAGCACAGCAGCAGAAATAGATGCAGCAGAGAAGACGCCGAACAGCAGAAGCAGCGAGCAGGAGACGGCAACGAGAAGCAGCAGGTGGTGCCGGGTAGGATCTGAAATGGGGATTCAAAATTCAAAAAAATTTGAAAGAAGGATTTTTTGGAAAGGAGGATGCAATTTTAGAAATACCTTGTCTCCAATTTGGTACTGCCGCTCTACCCTATTCTTGTCTGCCTTCATTTTCATCCATTCCTTTGCCAATATGAGATTTTGCTTAAGTATCTTCTGAAATTGCCCGCTTTGCATGTGAAAATCTTTTACTGAAGTAATCTGCATACTAGTAGGAGAGGGAGTTGGGATATGATGGGGTTTATATCCGTATAGAGCCTGGAAGGGGGACATTTTAGCACTAGTATGATAAGTAGAATTGTACCAATACTCAGCCAGAGGTAGCCACTTATTCCAGGAGTGTGGTTTATCCGAACAAACACACCTGAGATAAGTTTCCAGATTGGTTTACTCTCTGAGGCTGACCATTTGTCTGTGGGTGGTAGGATGAGCTCAGTGCCAATTTCACTCCAGATAGCTTCATCAATTCAGTCCATAACAGACTAGTAAACACTTTGTCTCTATCAGACACAATCTCAGTAGGGAGCCCGTGCAACCTGTAGATGTTATCTATGAAAACTCTAGCTACAATTTCAGCACTGTATGGGTGGGATAGAGACATGAAGTGAGCATATTTTGTAAATCTGTCTACTACAACATAGATTAAATTTTTCCCTTCTAATTTTAGCAGCCCGTCAATAAAGTCCATGCTTATGCTATACCAAGGATAAGGAGGTACCTCCAGTGGTTGCAATAGACCTGCATTAGCCAAGGAGTCACAATTATTAACCCAGTCTTCAATATCTTGTTTCATATTGTTCAAGTAGAAGTAGGGTCTAATTTTTGCATATGTGGTCATGATTCCCGAATGTCCTCCCATAGGTGAATCATGAAAATTAGATATCAACTTAACTCTCAGTTTGATCCCTTGACCCACGCAAATCCTGCTTACCTTTTTTAGTATCCCTTTTTGCAACTGATAGGTAGGATAGGCTGTTAGATTTAGTTACTTGACCTGTACTATTCCAGTCATTAGTTTATCCTGCTCATAACTCGGAATCACTTCTTCAATCCATATAGGATCATATTTAGATAAGGATTGACAGGATTGGATGACTTCTGGTCCAAATCTGGATAAAGCATTAGCTGCTTTATTGTCACTGCCCTTCTTGTATTGAACTCGGTAGTCATATCCTAACAATTTAGTGGCTCGTTTCTGTTGTAGAATTGTGGTAAGTCTCTGCTCCAACAAATGTTTGAGAGCTTGTTGATCAGTTTTAATTACAAAACTGACTTTATGCAAATAGTTATTTCATTTCTTCACTGCTAGCACTACTGCCAATTCATAAGCAGACATGGCCTGTTGCTTTGGTCCAAAGGACTTGCTGAAATATGCTATGGGCCTCCCTCCTTGAGTTAAAACAGCCCTTATTCCTCTGTCACTTGCATCAGTTTCAACCACAAATTCTTGTTGGAAATCAGGTAAAGCTAGTACAGGAGCTTTGCACATAGCCTCCTTCAACTTTCTAAAGGCTTCCTCTGCTTCCCCACTCCACACAAACCCATTTTTCTTGAGTAACTGAGTGAGTGGCCTACTCAATATTCCATAGTCTTTTACAAACTTCATGTAGTATCCTGTCAACCCGAGAAATCCTCGAAGAGATTTAAGGTCAGTAGGTCTGGGCGATTCCATCATAGCTTTGATCTTGGCAGTGTCAGTAGCAACTCCTTGCTTGAAGATTACATGTCCTAGATACTCAACTGACTCCTTGCCAAATGAACATTTAGAGGGGGGCTTAGCGAATAATCTGTTTTTTCTCATCACTTCAAATACTGTTCTAAGGTGCACCAAATGTTCCTTCCAAGTTTTATTATATACCAATATATCATCAAAGAACACCGGTACAAATTTCCTAAGGTATTTCTCAAATACCTGGTTCATGAAACTCTGGAAAGTTGCTAATGCGTTGCATAGCCCAAAGGGCATGACTACGAACTCATATTGGCCTTGATGTGTAATAAAATTGGTTTTATACACATCTTGATCAACCATTCGGATCTGGAAATAACCAGATCTCAAATCCAGTTTGCTAAAGCAGGCTACCCCGAATAATTCATCAAGTAGTTCATCAATTACGGTTATAGGAAACTTGCTCTTTACTATCAAACTGTTAATGTACCCGTAGTTAATACTCATCCTCTAGCCTCCGTCTTTTGTTTTCACTAGCAACACTGGTGAAGCAAACGGACTTTGACTCTTTCTGATCAAACCACTATCCAATAACTCAGCTACAATCTTGTCAATTTCATCTTTTTGATAGTGAGGAGTTCGGTAGGGAATCTACTTCTTGGGTTTTGCCCCTGGCTTGAGAATAATATTGTGTTCTACCCCCCTCACAGGTGGTAACTCCGTTGGTTCCTAAAAAATATCCTTAAACTCATCCTATAATTTCATCAAGGAAGTCTCAAACTCTTGGGGTAGTTGTCCAGGAGTCTCATCATCTTTTTTCACTTTCATAGATAACAGTTCTGCCTTTAGAATTCCCTTATTCTCCTTCTGTTGGTAGATTTTTCCAATCATAGCTGCCGATCCCTTGTTAATCAACTTAGATATTTTCTCGGCAGTCATCACTTTACGCTCCTCTCTATTTTCTACAGCCTGGATATGTATAGGTTTGCCTTCATAGTAGAGTGTAACTGTCATAGTACGATAATTGTAAAATACAGGATCGAACCATTCACCTCCCACAATGAGATCATAACTTCCAAGGGAGATAATCCTGGGGCTGCACTGAAATTCCCTTCCCTGCATACTCCAAAGTAAAATTCTTACATTTCATTTCACTAGTGCATCTTACACCATCAGGAATCTCTATCATCATTGGTTTAATATATTCCAATTTCACGTTTAGTCTGTCAGCAAATCCTTTATCCAGGAAGCAACGAGAGCTGCCCCCATCAATAAGTACATGTAATGGTTCCCCTTTATAGAACCCTCTCACTCTATAAGTGTTTAAATCAGTCTTTCCTGCCACAACATTAGCAGATAACACACATTCGTCATCTTCCGTGTCTATTATCTGTTCTTCTTCTGCATTCTCCATATCTTCCCACACATCAGAAGTCTCGGACAGAAGAAGACGATGCCTTAAATTTCTAATCTTGATGTGTTCGATTGGGGATAATAAGGTGTGGGCTATTATGTAAATATGACCGTATCTACATATTCGAGAAAGTTGCCGCCTAAACCTTAAACACCAAACATTTTTTGGTGTGAGATGCTATGTAGTGGATAATATTTTTTATGTATCGAATTCTAATACTGGTCGTCGGATCAACAATGGACGGTCAGTATTTAATTACTCATTTAACTTAATTGATCTAATACTGACCGTCAGATCAACACTGGACTGACAAGATTAGAATTCGATACATAAAAAATGTCGTCTGTATATGGCATTTTTGAAAATTTTCTCCCCAAACACGTCCAAAGATGTCGTTTAACTTAGAAAAATGTTTCATGGCCCCCAAATTTTGACTAGCAAATGGCCAACAACTATTTGGAGGCCATGTAATATAACTGTGAGGTCCCTTCGATCTTAGTTCAATTCCTTCTAAAATCAGAAATAGAAATCGGTTAGTATGCGAACACAGTTTAAAAATCAGTATACGGGATGAATTTGAACAATTCAAAATTAAAACTCCCGTAATGATGCAGATCGTTCTGGAAACGTGAGATCCGTAAGCAATCTTCACAAAGAACTCAGAATCAAACTGATAAAATGAGCCGTCAGTGTAGGGTTTTCGGAGATATAGCCTTTCTCAACTCAGAACAGAGAAATAATCGGATTAAAATAACCAGGAGGAAGCAAGGAGTCCAGATCTGGACTTAATTTCAGCAAGAGGCTGAAGAACAAGGACTAAATCTCAAGAATCGAATGAGGGTTTCGAAGAACTCGTAAGAGAGTAAACTGTCGTAGGTTTAGAGCGATATAGTGAAAAGATAAGTCACAGTTTGACCCTAATCAAGTGTATATATATCGCCGGCCAAGTCAGGTAAGGAAAAGTGTGGGTTGTCGATATAATCAAATGGCCCAAATCAGAACAAGTAAGGATAATTGGGTCCAAGTGGGTTAAGTAATCACAATTGAAATCAAGCCCAAACATAACTCACAATACTAAAACCCGGAGTCTTAACACCGAAAAACCGTAAATTGAGTTGGAAGACATAATTCCCGTAAATGAATCTCAACCTCCAAACCACACAAGTGTGATCCGGTTGACAATTCCAAGTCATATGTAAACCTAAGAGGTCTTACGACTTATCTGATTTCACATCATCCAGCTATCGAATTCAGGACGTGCACGAGTGCAAAAAATATGAAGACAAGCGTTAGTGTAACAAATATACTCATATATACAACAAAGTACTAATGAACTTAAGTCATGTGCCCAAAATATCCAACAATAACATATTTTATTTGTAAAATAAAATTTTATTTTTAAAAAATAAAAATTTTAAAAAATAAAAAATTTGGGTTTTAACATTTATCCACTTGGGTTTATAGAATATGGTTTTTAAATTTTCGGCGGCGAAGCCGCCGTAATATTAATATCGTAAAATTGTGGGTTTATGGTTTATAAACTTTCGAATTTATAGCGTTTAACTTTTTGGGTTTATAGGATAGAATTTTTAGATTTCCGACGGCGAAGCCGTCGTAATATTAATTTCGTAAATTATGGGTTTATGGTTTATAAAATTTATATAATTTATAGCGTTTAGCCTTTTGGGTTTATAGGATAGAGTTTTTAGACTTTCGGCGGCGAAGTTGTCGTAATATTAATCTCGTAAAATTGTGGGTTTATGGTTTATAAAGTTTAGAATTTATAGTGTTTAGCCTTTTGAGTTTATAGGATAAGGTCCACCGTCATAATATCGAAGAAAGCAAAAAAATAATACAAAATTGTAAAGATATTAATTATATATAAAACAAATACATAATTTATTAAAATGCAAGCTAACTTAGATGGTAAATGAGGTGACTGAAATTTAAAATGCTGGATAAATGGCCATCAAAAAGGGGTGGCATGTAGCAGCAGCACTGTTAAACTTATACCGGCGTTTAAGTCGGCCAACCACTAGATCGCTCCATAATTTCTCGAATAATTATTTTTATATACTTTAAATGCAATTATGATAAAATAAAATGATTTGATTATAAAATGTAGTGTATGTTTTGTCTTTCAAATGTCAATTCTCAATACACATGATCTTGAACTTATTACGTAGGGAAACATAAAAGAATTGCAATTTCCACAGAAATGCGTACAATTTCCATAGAGGCTCCAACAGTATGGAAAGCGGATCCATTCACTTTTTTTAACTGCTCTCTCCACCTTTCACCTTCTTCTTCTTAAACGGCGAGTACCTCTCCTGCAACATCAGCTCCACCTCCTCAAACTGCAGTCCTTTCGTCTCCGGCACCAGCAAGAAGATGAAGATCAGCCCAACAAATGAGAATCCGGCGAAGAGTAGGAATGTCCCAGAAGATCCCAGCCTCTCAGTCAGCGTTAAAAATGTTTCGCTCACGATCAAATTCGAGCACCAATTGGATACTGCAGCAATCCCACCTCCTATCCCTCTGTACTTGAGTGGATAGATCTCCGAGTTGAGAATCCATGGCACCGTCCCCATTCCAGGAGCGTACACGATGATGTACAGGGCCAGGAAGATGACGGCAAGGAATCCCACACGGCTAGGACAACCTTGTGTGTACCATGTACGTTTATCGGCACGACATGAGGCTTTCAGAGCATCAGTGGATGACAGACACGCAGCAGCATTGTACTAAGCAACAATGGGGAACAAAAAAAAAAACAAGTCTTTACTACGGCTTTGCCATCATTGTTCTTAAATAAGATATGATGCTTGAAGAAATCTTACCGGGCTCCTTTCCGCTGAGCAGAAGGCGCAGTCATTCTTCTTCACCAAACAACTCATACAGTTCCACGCCGCCGCATCAGTGGCGGCGGCATAAGCCTTGCACGTTGCATTAACTCCGAACACCGCACTCTCCGTCGCGCTGATCTTCGGCGAGGTGGACGAAGCTCGATAGAAAACAATGGACAGCACCACAAGACAGCATATGATCCCAATCATGGAGATGATCATCAGCCGTCTCCTACCGTACCGATCCACGAAGCACATGCTCACAACAGAGCCCACCGCGTTGAGACCGGATGTTATCAGGGACAGCGCCATGGCCGTCCTGTTCGATGCGTATCCCGCGAACTGGATGATCGTGGGGCTGTAGTACATGACCGCGTTGATGCCCACGAACTGCTGTGCCACTTGGACTGTGATCCCGGCGTAGAGGCCACGACGGACGACGTCGTTCCTCCAGGCGGACTTGAGTTGGCCGATTAATGTGAGTGAAGTCAGAGAACCTTCGGACTTTTCTTGTTGGACGGAAGTTCTGAGAGCTTCCATCTCGTCGTCCACTTCGTGAGGAGGGTATATCTTGGCGATTATGGATCTCGCCTCCTCCTCGTTGCCCTGGTTTCATCAGTCGAGAAAAAGGATAAAAAAGGACATTAGATGAGGTGTGTTTGAAATCAGTGTTGGAGAAAGCACCTCTGAGCTCTAGCAGCTACGCGGGCTAAATGCCTGTTTAGGCGGTCATATAAACGGTCTAGACTGCATTTGGACAAAGGGCGAGATGTCTAGACGACTGCTTTCTGGAACCGAGTTTTAAATTACTCTAAGAGTGCGTTATGGTAAGGGTAGAATTTGAGCTGGGGATGGATATTGAAGCACTCACTCCAGTTTTTATGGACAATTTTACCGTGGCCAGTTTTTTCCATCGGTGTCCAATTTTTTCATAACATCATCCATTTTCGAAATTGGTCGTATCATTGGAAAGCTTATACATTGTAGATGAAAATCCCCATACTTTGGTCCGGTTTCCGGCGACGATCCTATTTAGGACTACTTAACCCAAGGAGATTTATAACCCTCCGTTAAACGGTGATAACGTCGTCGGAATATCACC
>JAOYMZ010052244.1:0-13878 GCA_025802335.1 Pinguicula primuliflora | reverse complement strand
CGGCGTTCTTGCTACTGTTTGACGGCCAGATCACGTTGCCGCTACGAAACTACACCGGATCTGGAGTTTTACTTTACCAAATTTGATTTATATCTTATTTTGTTACTAATTTCATTACTGTTACGCTATATAAACACTAATACTGTGTTTCTTTGTGTAGATCCGCCACAACTCGGTCCAAGAAAATGTATCGTCCGCTACCAGTCTTCCTTCACCTATGGTACTTGTTGTTTCTAGTTCCTGATTCTCAACATCTATGTCATCCACTGCTAATAGGGAAAACGAATTCTGACTAATGAATTGATTTGTTGATTGTTCCGATCCTGCTTTCTTCTTGGTATCTCTACCTGATTTTTTAACTTTGCTAAATTCTGGTTCCTGTACCATAGGAGATAGAGCTAAGCTAGTTGGGATTATAAAAGTCGTGTTCTTTACTTTACTAAATTCTGTTTCACTTGCAGTTACGGGTGACTTGACTAAATTTGTAGGAATTTTAAATGCTGAATTCCCCTGCATTATATCATCTGAATTATCCATAGGGAGTTGTAAATTATGTTGCATATCCTGAGGACAGCTTGAATTTCCCCTTTCCGGGGGGTTAATGGTCGCAACTCTAATAACTTGTTCATCAATTATAGCAAGATTGTTGTGCTTCCTATCAGAAATTGCATCAGTAGCCTTAGCAATGTAGAAATCAATTATTTTCATGCTCTTCGAATGGGGGCAGAGGACTTGCCAGCGCCCATTTTCGCTCCTGCCTTCGGGAGTAAGAAATTCATCATAGGGGAGTTGAACGATATTTCATAACAGCTTTAACCCTTTGCTTGTCCCTTCTTAGGTTTATCTTTTTCGGCAGTAGCTTTAGAGAGTGTTAATGTAACATTCTCAAAAATTTGAGATAACTCTATACTTTTATTCCATGAATGACCATGACAATCCGCATTCATCACATATATTGGAGGGAATCAATCATCCTCAATATAGGAAAAGTAACTAACATAAACAAAAAAAATGAGTCTTGATGCAGCAATATTCAATAAGCAAGGACTACAACAACTCATCCGCTCATCCGGTTACAGCGAGCTCAACCACACCTGAAATATGAAAGTGTTGTATGTAGGGGTGAGCTTAACGCTCAGTAAGGAAACCAATTTAAAGTAATACTGGTTTTAAAACATGATATGAGAATTGACCTTATGCATACTACATGCCCATGTCTAATTATCAACAAAACACACATACTGTATTAGCCTTACAAATGGACAGATGACGTGACTTAAGGCATTAAACGTGATATGATGACATGATGAACCGTATGCCTTACAGTAACTATCAACCATATGCACAGTATGTTATGAACCAACAAAGAGCAAAATTAGAATACGTATGAAGACTATAATCCCTCATATTCGAACCAACCACATATCTTCATAACCAACCAAACCACATTTTCACTCCACACGATGGTACACCACACCCGAGCTTCAAGCCCAACACGAATCGATTCAAGTACCGACAATACGAGGTTTCATATACCCCAAACACGGAGCTCTTGGCTCAACACGGCCATTAGCCAACATCCATGAACACAACCATAATATCCCACAATATCACTATCAAATCAATGATATGTTCGTATGCAAAATTACATGGAAATACTCATCTCACCTTACCTTTTAAAAATCATTTCACAACTCCACACAATCGTTTGAAAAATTCTATTGCAATAACCCCACCCCAAATTTTTGAATACACAGTCCAAGCATTTCAACAATTCAATGGAACTTAAACACTATCATAGAAAAATGCAGGACATCAAATCGTACTTTCAAAGCATCATATACTACCGTAAGACCCACTACAAAAACAAGGCGTGAGATCCTCTAGATTTCAAAAAGAACATTGAAACAGAAAAATCTACGATTTTTTATAAGAGATTTGAACTGAATTTAAGAGCAATTCGCAAGCAAGCACGCAAAAATTCGAAAGAGCAAACCCAAAATCCTTCCAGCAGCATCTTCACTAAATCAATTCCCTTACCGTAACTGATGCTTGCTACTATCGCTTGTGGATTTTGCCGTTTCCTTCTCCAATCTTCCTTGCGTGATTTCTTCTGCCCTTTTTCCCTTCACAGCGCTGTCTATATATATACACTCGCATAGATTGTGACCCCATTGATCTTTGCGAAGTTAGGTGGAGGGGATAGCATTCGGAATTTCGAGATCTCCGCCATTTCTCTCCCACCGCCGAGCCTCTATGCGTTGAAATATTCAACGTGACTCACCCACTTCTTCTCACGCGACTGGAGGTGGGTTAAGTGAGGCGTGATTTCATTTAATTAAGCTTAGGTTTAAACCATAAATTAATTACTCTAATTGGAGCCTACTCGAATTAAATTAAGTTTAATTGATTTAACTTAATTAAACCTGCGTGCTATCACGTACACATATTTATATTTCGACACCTTCAAAATGGGTATAATGACATTTGAAAATCTCATACCTTACAGTTAAGGATGGATTCAAGACCCTACAGTCCTGAAGTTGGTGCCCTTGCTTTAAACAGTGAGTACAGTAATATGGCAATGCTTCATATTCAATCTTTAGCCAACAGCTGAATGTGTCATTTTCTATCCAAATCCACTGAAGCAATGGTTTGAGCAGGTCCACTTCAATGCATGCTCTCGCTTCACATGGTTTCTTCTGTATGCTTGTTGAGTGGTCTATCATCACCCGTTGTGCAAACGGATTAACAATGCTCGCTAGACAGTCTGTCCTCACCAGTTCTGATGGAATTCCAGTCAGCATAATCCATATAGGAGCGACATGTGACTCAACTCCACTTCTAAAACACGGAGTCCATTTTAGCATCCTCATCGTGAAGCCAAAAAATTTCCAGGTCCCTCTTAACCACATTCGATTCCTCTCCTCAATGCAGTGGAAGCAGAGCAGGAGATGTTTGTTGTCAATCAAACCGATTGTGAAGTGTGCTTTCAAACCAATATCGTCCATTGCTCTTCGGATGTTCATCATCGTGGGTTGCCCATGAGAGAATTTCCCAATCAGTGCATTTGTGAAAGGTGCATCGATTTTTGCCGCAACCTCCGTGGGAAAGGATACTGCTGGTTCTCCATTGTACAGCAAGGGAGCTTGAGTCAGGACCACATATAATTCCAAAGACATCTGGCTGTTTAGCACAGCTGTGAAGGATTTCTTAGTTGTCGGAGGCAGAGGACCTACAACAAACAAAGATATGATGCCTCCATATACTACATTCGAGCTCGGTGTAGGAATTTTGCGAGGTAGATCCACCTCCCTTAGAGTTTCCTTAAGCTTCTCCGGTGGGGGGAACCCCCACGGCCACATTGGCCATAATCGACGCCGATAAGGACGGCTGTTCAGTATAATGACAGTGTAACGGCTTGAATTTGGGGCAGATTCAAAATGTGTGTGACTTCTCATGCAGTAGAGGTGAGAAGTCAGACAAAAGCAAGAGAGAGAAAAGCAGGTTTTGCGAGATCCCCATTAACAAAAGAGGTTAGAAA
Source organism: Pinguicula primuliflora (assembly GCA_025802335.1). Taxonomy (NCBI): domain Eukaryota; kingdom Viridiplantae; phylum Streptophyta; class Magnoliopsida; order Lamiales; family Lentibulariaceae; genus Pinguicula; species Pinguicula primuliflora. Next base: position 10,334 of record JAOYMZ010052244.1, on the reverse strand, counting down.
ACAATGGAAATCATACAAAGAAAGACAAAGAGATCTCAAAACTAAGAAGAATGGGTGCACTTGAAAGAAGAAGTAGATCAAAGTTGAAAATTTCACCTTGCTGACCAAGAGAGGTCTCTAATCCATCATTCAAAACCAAAGGAGACCTGGAGTAATTCCAGGAAGCCCAAAAAGGAGTTCAGTGTCACAAAGAAAAGCTGAGCCAACACATAAGCTACAAAGAAGATCAAAATCAAGAAGAAATGCTTGAACCAAAAGGAAGAAGGGTCAATGACAGTTGATTGCCATGATCTCTCTGCCAGATTGGATATTAGAAGACTGTCCACGTTCTAGTTAAGCCAAAAGTGAGAGGTCATCATGTTCTGTCCAACTCCATCAAGAGAGGAGCCCTCACCTAAACATTGTCCCTACATAAAGAGTGTGATGTAGTTGAGGCTTGGCCTGAGATTATTGCAAATGCTCATGCACTAGATTAGAGGAAAGATGGTGAAGACTTCAGTTTACCTCTAGAGAAAGTAGAAGATATGCTAGAAGGGACACACTTAGAAGCTGTTAAGGAAGCATGGACCATGATAGTGTACTGATGTCCTTCTCCCCCTAAACTGCCTAACCCGAGGCATATCCTCTCCATTTGAACTTACATGTGCATAGCCTTGAAAGTATAGTGTCCATATGAATCATATAAGATGCATTTTATTGTTTGCTCCAAGCCATTCTTCAAATTATGCATGACACTCTTTAGTCTTAGACTTGTGTTTCATTGATCTCATGCATACATGCTATATTGATGTCGTCTCTGGTATCTTAAATGATCATATGCTTGAGGACAGGCATCATTCAAGTGTGAGGTAGTTGATGAGCTCATATTTTATCACACTTTGAGCTTATTTATATTAGTGTTTTCACTTCATTATGTCCTAATCACTTATTTTACACCTTAATATGTGTTCGTTCGTGCTTATTCGGTCAAGTGAAACATTTTAATGTGTTATAGACCAATTCAATATACATTTGGGACAAGAAGACACAACACAACCATTTTTGGTAAAGTCCACCAACAACCAAGAAAAGAAGCTTTGCCATTTTGGTGAAAGAAGGAGAGAAGTGACTGATCTGCCCTTGTAAAGGCCATATCTTCCAAACCACTTCGTTGGCCATGTTGCAATTTTACCAAGAGCAATCCCTAAGACTCCTCTACGATTCGAATGCATACATTAGACACAAAGGAGGTCTCGGAGTGGGAGGTTTAAAACAATTTATCCATTCTGGGTAAAGGATGCAGAAAAGACTAAGTAGTCCTCTTGCTGCTAGTGTATCTCGCAAAATACTTGGAGGGCCATCTTGTAACTTCGCAGGGATATTGCCCTAGTAGTCTTGGACATCTTTCATTTTGACACACAACACATTCAAGGCAGCAGACTCGGGCGATTTGGCGATACAAGCAGAAGTTATCACCAGAATTCTCCGGTAGAGGAGTTGCTAATTTCAACGTCTTCAATGACTTGTTCTTACATTTCTTTTGTAACTCTTATGGCTCATGATATAACTATGGGATAATCTTATAGACTTAAGGCTCAGTTGAGCCGATTCATGATATTTTAGCTTAGTTTTTATGGATCAAATGTGCAAACTTGCGCTCCTATGTTAAGTGGTTACTGTTTTCATGAGATTTGGTTATTTAGGCTTGAGTAATTCGATCTTACCTTGGTCATCTTCCCCAGGACCGAAAGGATATGGGAAGATGAGACACTAGAGGCACTTATACTGCCTCCCTTGGGGGAGAACCCCTAGCTTGCAGTGTCATATTCAAGGAATAGACTATATCTAGATTTTAGCTGGATTAAAACCCCTTCCTTGTTCACTAGCATATAGGTAGTGAGGCCGAAAGGCAAAATTCTCCTTGTTCAGTAGATTGGCTCATAGCTTGACCATAGTGCGAGTTATACATGGATTCTTGCATGAACATAGATTCTTGCATGAACATCATGATTAGGCAAAAAACTGCAGCATTGAGTTACTTCTCCCATTTGTGTTTTATCTCTGTTTTTGTTGAGAATTTGAATCAAGTGTCTCACAACATTTGTTTTAAACTTGATTGTCTTTCCATCACAAATGGTTTCATTTAATTCTGTTTAATAGTTTAGAAACTACAACCCCCTGAATGTTCGGTTGGTTTGTGGTAAGTTGAACATTATAGCATGTAGTGAACCTACTCCTTGTGGAAGAATGATCCTTACTTACTAGATTGGTACTACTTGTTGACCGTGTACACTTTGCTTGCATCAGTACTCAAATTTGCTGAAATGTGAAATTACTATTATACCCTCCCTTATTATCAGTCGCATGTTTCATTGGTGAGAGTATTTAAGAGATTTTCCAATTGATGAGTCACAAGATCGAAAGTGTGAAAATGGAACCGAAATTGTGCCAATTTCTCAAATTTCTGGGCTGCCAGCTTCTGGTTCGAAATCCAGAAATTGTGCAGAAATCAAAATTGATTCTTTTGGGCCTAAATGTGTTGCAGGAGTTGCTGTTACCTCTGATGGGCCACAGAACAGTGCTGTTGGGCCACAAAATATTAATAACTAAACATTCTTGGATTTTTGATTGTGATGTCACTACATTATCACATATGATTTGTCAGATATTATTCGCATGCAGTAATCTAAGAAAAGGGTGATTCAAACGATAAATGGCGAGTTTGCTCCTGTTAAGGGAGCGGGATTATTGAAATCTTTCCTTCAATGAAGCTCACAAATTGCTTATATATCCATTCGTTATCATATAAGTTATTATCTATTAGTCACGTCTGCAAGGAACTCATTTGTGTTGTGATGATGTACCCTACTTTCTGTGTTTTATAGGATACCCGTTCGAGGAAGATAATTGGGTGTGGCACTGATAGAGATAGTTTATGTTATGTCACGAAGTGGATTCAATGGGAATAATACTCTTGGCACAAGGGTCCATAGACTCTAAAAGTTTGTTGTGACACCGACATCTTGGTCGTCCTTTCCACAAATACCATCGATTTTTATTTCCTCATATTTCAAGTACTCCTTTTTCATTGTGAAACTTGTGTTCTAACTAAGAGACATAGGCAACCGTATTTTCCGTCAAATACTAGTGTTTCGTATATTTTTTCTCAGCACATTATGATGTTTGGGGTCTCGCTTCATGTGTTGGGGACAAGGTTTTCGATACTTTTTTCTATTTATGATGATTTCTCCCGAATGACATGATTTTATTTTCTTAAAAATAAGTATGAGGTGTGTGACAAATTTAATCAATTCTATCGTATGATTCACACCCAATTTAAAAGGAAAATTCTAGTTCTTCGATCTGACAATGGGGGCAGTTTGTGAATCGGCAAATGAAAATTTTTTGCACTAAAAATGGGATGCTACATCACACTTAATGTTCTTACACCCCACAGTAAAATGGCCTAGCAGAAAGAAAAAATTATTTTTACTTGAGATTACCCGGGCACTCATGCTTGAATCACGTGTTCCCTCGAGTTTTGGCCTGAAGCAATATCAACATTTACATTCCTTGCCAATCGACTTCCCACTCAGGTATTAAATTTTCGTACTCCATTCAGACCTTATCTGAACAATCCAAAATTCATCCACCTTTATCCTTATCTCCTCGGATTTTTTGTTGCTCTGTTTATGTGCATATACCAAAAATGAATAGATTGAATTTTGATCTATGTGCTGAAAAGTGTATATTTGTGGGATATGAATCCTCCCAGAAGGGGTATCGATGTTATAATCTTGTGACTCACCATACGTTTGGTTCCATGAATTGTGATTTTGTGGAAACTGTGTTCTATTATGCTCTTATTCAATCAAGGGTTTTGGGGGAGAGCAAGTATGATACACTTGATTGGCTCACTAGTCCATCATCTCTCAGCAAATTGCCACACTCCACGACTGCACCTCATGTGTTGTCGCCATCTACTACCTCATTTTCACTCTCATCTACATCATCTCAAGTGTCTCATGCACAATTGCTATCCAAGACGACCCATGAGTCAGGTAGACCGCCTACTCCAGCTCACGACATCTTCATAGTACAATTAGAATTCGAAGAGCAACCTCAATTGACTTCTTCATTAGAGATTCTGGTAAGTACACTATCTCCTGAGTCTCCAATTCATCTTATAGATATTATGCAGACTAATCGTGATGCAAGAACTATGAGACTAGTGACCCCTCGATATGTATTACCTGCTCGTGTTAATAGGGGGCTGGCTGCCAGGAAGAATTTCACACTTGAACATGACATGAAGACTCTGAGATATCCCATTACAGATTGGGTCAGGGAGAGTATGTCAGAATATGCCCGTGCCTTTGCTACTACCATGTATAGTGTGGATAATCCTAACAATATGACTGAAGCTATGGAAAGTCTTGATTGGAGATGTGTGATGAAAGTTGATATGGATGCGCCGAGAACGAATGAGATTTGGGAGAAATGTGAAATACCTCCATGGAAAAAATTTGTTGGGTGTCGATGGGTATATACCAATAAGAGAAAGACTGATGGTATGATTGAGAGATTCATAGTAAGGTTGGTTGCCAAAGGATACACCCAAACCTATGAGTGGATTATTCATAGACTTTTTCTTCGGTATCTAAACTTGACACTATGTGAGTTCTTTTTTCTATGGCAACTAATTTGGATTGGCATCTTCACGAGTTCGATGTGAGGAATGCTTTTTCTATGTAGTGATTTGAATGAAGAGGTCTATATAGAGGGACCACTTGGTTCCCCAAATGACTTCCACCCCCGAGAAGTCTGTCGATTGAGGATAGCATTGTATGGGATCAAGCAGTCACCTCGAGCATGGTTTGGAAGGTTCATCATTGCCATGGAGAAATATGAATACACCTAGAACTCTGAGCACACTTTGTTTTTGAAGTGTCGTGACCAAGGCATCACCAATCTTAATATCTATGTGAATGACATGGTTATTACAAGAGATGCTGTTGATGAGATTAAAGAGCTGAGGAAGAATTTGTTCCGGGAATTTGAGATGGAAGATCTAGGGATGCTATAATATTTCCTAGGCATTGAAGTTATGAGATCAAAGTTTTGAATATATATCTCGCAGAGAAAGTATATTCTTGATCTTCTTGCTGAGACCGCATTACTTGAATGCAACCAACAAAAACACCTATTATGATGAATCATGGTCTGAAGATAGTAGAGGGAGCTGAACTAGCAGATAAAGGAAGATACAAACACTTGGTTGGTAAGCTCATTTACTTGGAACATACATGTCAAGACATTGCTTAATTCATCATCCACAAAGAGAGGACATGGAGGCAGCTCTAAGGATCTTGAGATACTTGAAGGGATCTCCTAATACTGGGGTCCTATACAGGCAACATGGATACATGAGGATTGAGGCTTATACCAATGCTGATTGGGCCGACAGTCCAGTAGATCGACGATCTACATCCGGTTACTTTACCTTTGTGGCTAATCTTGTTACTTTGGGGAGCAAGAAATAGAAAGTGGTGGCTAGGTCTAGTGCAGAGACTGAGTTCAGGGGTATTGCCATGAGGAGTGGCTGAAGTATTGTGGTTAGTGAAGCTGATGACTAAGATAGGTTTTCCACCCAAGCAAGCATGTCCATTCATGCGTGATAACAAAGATGTCATACATATCTCCGAGAATTCATTTCAACACGATCAAACGAAACATTTTGAGATTGATCGACATTTTATAAAGGAAAAGGTGGATTACAAGATTGTGACTTAGCCTTTGCGCGATCTGAAGACCAACTGACAGACATTCTTACCAAGGCTGTCAATGGTCGAATATTTCCTGATAGTTTGTCCAAGTTAGGCATCGAATATCCACCGAGGAAGAGTGTTAACAATGAATAAGGAAGTGATTATTTTTATTCATTTCTTTAATGTTGTGATCCCTATAATTTAGGGATCACACCCCAATCATGGAATCATGGGGAGATTTGGAGTTGCAAATTGTGTATATATTTGTCAATCAAAGCAATACACAAGAGAAAAAAATTTCTCTATTCTTTGTTCTTTGTCCGCTTAATAGATATCACACTTCTGAAAGGTTTCAAGGAGCTCACTATCCAGATTGTTTCTACTTAAGTTCTTCAAAGCTTTAGGAAATGGGTTTGTTCCTCTCTCTAAGGGGTAATTGATGCTTTTTTATCCCTCCAACCAACTATTTCTCCTTCTCGTTTGACTCCTTAGCCATAAGAAGCTTCTCTCCCTTTGATTTTTCCTCAACTTCCTCTCCTGCCTCCCTATGTTCATCTTTGTGTGAGGGTGGCGCAGGTGAATCAGGGATTGTTGTTCCACTCTTCAAGTTGATGTTAAGTTTAGGTATCCTCTATGGGTTTTGGTGCCTTTACTTTCCTCTTTTTGGCAATCATCTGATGCATCATTCTCTTTAAATTGACCAAGTCATTCCTTGCCTCAGCGTGTGCTTTAATTTGTCCTCTTTGTATAACTAAAATCTCTTTTACCATATTTTCAATTGCAACGTGTTTCTGAGAATCAACTTGTACACGTGAAGGAGATATATGGTAAGAAGTCCAGCATTATAAGAGGATAAGGCATGTAAGTGCCACAATGGATGAAAGATCTAAATTGTTCTTAAGTAGCTCTAAGAGAGGCTACTCCTTGAATCATATCTTGATAAAGACTAGGGCAAAACTCCCATATGTTGACTTGTGTTTGGAATAAGTCAGAAAATACAGGTACCATCCTATTCATTATCTTTTCAAGGGCAACAACCTTCTCCTTCAAAGATTCATCTTTGCAACTCTTGTCCAATTCATCCTTCTTTGCAATGACCCTATATTCTTCGTGACTTCATTCCTCGGCCAATGCTTTCAAGATCCTGCCAGCTTCCTCTGTGGTTTTGTTGAAAAGGGATCCTCCTGAAGCAAGATTGACTAGTCTCGTTTCAGCTACACACAAACCAATATAAAGGTAAAGGATTAAATCTTTGTTAGAGAAATCATGATAGGGGCAACTAGTAATCAACTTGTTGATACTTTCACTATACTGATTGATCAAGGCTACTTTATACGCCTTAATCAAGGGGATTTATAGCATACTTTTGGCATACTGATGTATTATGAGTCTCACATCTATATAAGGGTTATTCCTGGATTTATGATGTTTTAAGTGCATGTTGAAAATCTGCTCAAGTTCAAAGTGATCTGCCTGTCTTGAAGCTTCGATTTTTTCAGATGCATCGATTTTTTCACTCTCAAGCCCGTCTAAGGTACTATTTTGAGTTTACTTTTACAGAAGATACCTTATATTACCTTGAGGAGTGAATATAAACTGTGTTATGTCAAGGGCAAAGAAAGAAACTCAATGATTATATGAAGATTTTCGCCTAAAACACTTGAAGAAAAACAGTGTTATCACCCATATTTAAGGGCATGATCGGAACTCGTGGATGAATATATAGATAATTAGAGCACGTGGATATCTTTTACATCTCTTTAGGAAGCTAAACAACTAATCATCTTACTTTTAGTGCCCTAAGGAGGAAGGTATCAATCAAAGAAGGTGACACCCAAATGCTGCGAAAAGGTAGAAGTTCTGTCATCAAAGTGATTTGAGTGATTTCTATCTCAACAGATTTTGATCTTTTTTTTAAGGAATAAGGTTTTTATTAATAGCAAAAGTGATTATATAAAAACCAGTCCCAAAAGTGAGCATAGTTGGAACGTACAATCACGAAACTGAGATTGGGCTTAATATTTTTTCCCGTGATTGTGCTAGCGGCGCCGCGGGCTGGGTTTCTTCTCCGGACCTTTTTTCTTTCGTGGTGACTGTTGTGGAACGGGATGTATTTTAACTGGCTCTGCCTGCCAATGAGGGAGCTCTTCATATTCAGATGCATCGTTTTCACTCCAGCCTCCTTCAGGAGCAGAGCTCTGTGCAGCTCTGTCAGCCTCCCAAGCTTGTGCAAAACTCATTCCTGAAATGTTGACAACCTGGATTGAGTATGTACTTTCAATGGAGGCGTCCATCATATCTTGGTCGTATGAAGGAATAATGGGGTTTATCTACGGGGAGAAAGGAATAGCTGTTGGATCTAGTTGCATGGACTTATGTTTCAGTGCTTGCTGCCGGATTTCTGCAAAGGAGGGTTTCGGCTGCTGAGCCCCTGATGTGAGTGCAGTCGGTTGTGAGAAAAAAATCACTGTCGGAGTCACCCGCTTCTGTTCTGTCTGCCTAACTCCATTGCCTATGACTGCTAGTAGGTGCCTTTTTTTCCGTACTGATTTTGTTTGCAGGAGACACCCCAGGTTGCTGATTTCCTGACTGAGGAGCTATTTTTTCAGGAGCAATGTTGTCAGGTTCTAGCTGCAGCAGTCTGGATGATTCTGTTGTGCTCCCTTTTACCTGGTTTGCAGTTGGATCTGGTAGTCAAGGTTTGAAATTGCACGCGGTCTGTAGTTGCACTTTCACGGGCACTGATGCTTACTGATGTTGAAGCCCACTCCTCATCAGGGATTATGGTGCCTGTGGAGGCAAAATCTGGAGTTGTATCAGGGATTGCACGGTCTGGAGGTGCACGGTCTAGAGTTGCACTGTCAGGGGCACTGATGCTTACAGATGCTGAAGCCTGCTCCTCATCTGGAGTTGTATCAGGGATTTTGATCTTTTGTAGATGATGTATTTAAAAATATTGTTCATCTTTAAGTCCTTTACAACTTTGTAGAAGGAAGTTTTCACAGAAGATGCCTTCCGAGTTTGGAAATGACCAGAAAAGTACACACATATTTTAAGAAAGTCTACTCTCAAGTCATGGCCATTTTCGTGAGAAAGATCTTGGATGAGTCCTTGAGGAATTCAACTTCCTAACCTTTCAGAAGCTCCTATGGACTGAATTTGAGTCCTAATACAACTTTGAGATGCAAAGAAGTCAAGATTTGAGTCCAACTCTCCAGGAAAACGTGAGAAAACGTGTTCACACCAAGAGTTTGATGAATTATTTAACACTTATGATATGACTTGTATTCTCGTTTTTGTCTATAAAAGGGAGCTTGTTCCCTGAACTAGGCACGGCTCATTTAGGTTTTTAGCGTCTTTTACATGTTTGTAACCTAGGACAAAGCAGATAGATATCCGTCTCCTCTTAGTTGCATTTTTACTTCAGTTTTGCAATGAAATAAATTTTTCCCTTTTAATTTTTATTTGTCTATGAAGTTGGTTGCAAATTATTTGCTTGATTTTATTGGTATGATCGGCTAAAACACTCGTTCAGTAAAATTTGCAAAAAAATAAAATAATAATAATAATAGTAATAAATTAGAGATAGGATCTACGCCTCCATATTTAAACTCACTAATGGATTTACAATCTGTGCCTTATATTTAATAACAATGGGTGGCTTAGATTAAAACAAAACAGACCCTCACCTGATCTTCATTTTTCACAAAATTTGCCTCTCCTTACGTCTTTTTCTGGGCAACTTCTATAACGTCGGGCTTTCTACCATCTTCTTCGTCAATAGATTTTGTTCCAACTCCCCTCACATTTTCCACCATTAACTCCAAATTGGAACTCAATTAAGAGGAAGAATATAATAAGCTACAAGAAGGGCATCCGATAGAGAAAATACAAATACTTTTAAGATTTTCAGCTACAAAACAACAATCCAATAGTTTAATTCCATCAGAAGTCTGGATACAAGCTAACCTGAATACAGAATTCCTACTCACCTTACAGCTGACGGTTGATAATGGGATCATCTGTTCAACTAGAACTCAGAAGTTATGGGCCTTCTGACTATGAATAAAAAATCTGAAGAATACAAAAGAAATGCCCTAAATAATCTAATAATGAAACATCAAATTCAGAACTCGATTTCTAAAATCAAGAAACTCTTCAAACGACAAACAATTCTTCATTGGCTAGACAAGGCATAACATGTGGTAAGGAAAGGAGGACGCTTCTTCGAGTTCTTCATGGACGAGAAAGGAGGCTGCTAGTTTTTCATTGACGTTATGACCAAGATCAACAGAGAGAGGAATTTTGGGGGAAGGAGTAGATGATTTTGTAAGGCTAAGTTTGGTATCCAGGTTTAGTATGGTTAATTGGGGGGTTTGGGGTTGTCTCGGTCACCATACCGTTGGGTATCCGAGTTTTTTAAAATGGTCTGCCCGGAGTTTATTCCCCGGGCAGGGACAATCGCGGAACATCGCAGGCCATTTTGTCCGTACTAGCAGAAGGGTTAACAGAGACCCGAATTTATCCTGCAATACGAAATTACTAATTTACCCTCATACATACACGTTTAACAAATCGATTTTCACG
>JAOYMZ010052233.1:0-13879 GCA_025802335.1 Pinguicula primuliflora | reverse complement strand
TCTCATATTTGTAACTCTCTGAATTTGTGCTTTGTTTGTTGGAAACCCTTGGAACAATTGAGTTTTGCCTCTCAAAACTCTCGGATCATCTTGGATTTCACTACAAGTCTCGGATGGTTTTAGTGATTGTTCTTATTTTGGATCTTTTGATGCATATGGATCACATTGGGATATATTCAAGTGTTGTTTAGTTGTTCTAGTTGCATTTCACTTTGGTTTAGAGTAGTGACAATTACAAATCATTTTAGTTACTCTGAAATTATATCCGAAAAAGCATGCATTAGATCTATTCCCTTGGGAGATGATCCTTGCTAGCCAAGGAATTACTACTTGTATGGCTATGTATACTTGCATATAGGTGCATTTCATATTGTCCTCATCACATCCACATTCAGAAGAAAGCTGCTGAGAAAATACAACTAAAAGCTACAAAGGACAAGCCAGCTGCCAATATGATATATCAAAAAAAGCATCCGGTTGCCTCGACTGCTCAACTGGTTCAAACTGGCGAACCTCCTGCAGTGTTACTTCATACGGAGGTGGAAGCTAGTATCCTTGATGAAACCTCCGTCAAAGGTAAAAGCGTAATCCCTACCTATGTTATTAACCATGTTTATGTCAATACTAAGTACAATGACACTTCCCCTGCGCAAAATGGCACTAATATAGAACTGACCAATTCGTTTGCGTGTCTGGTTGATGAGGATGCTACTCGTGAAGCAGCCATCGGGCTAGCAGAGAAAAATGATATACCAGAATCCTCTGGCGCCAATAAAGAGTCTCAAAGTGTACCTACCTCAACAAGGAAGAACCAAAAGAAAAAATTTCCCCGGATGCAGTCACAAAAAACTAAGAGTGGAGAAGCAGCCACTGCTGGAAATCTAAGCGAAGATATTACTCCTGCAGACCAGTCTGTTGAACATGTCCTTGATCATAATATTAGGCCAGACGCCCCTCCTGCATTCCAAGATGAAGGCACACAGTTGATATTGCAACAGACAGAGGATGGGGAGGAATTGTTCAACATCCCAATTACTACGCAACCTACAGACATCACCTTCTCCCGCTTGTGGTCCGCTGAAAAAAAACTACCAGATGATGATGACAAGGAACCTTAAGATACAGAATCAGACTCTGAAAACTGTATAGTAGATCCCCCATTGGCAAGATGCACATCCAACCTCTCCCAAAAAGAAAAGACAATACAGGGAAAAATGATTGGACTATTCCAAAGCTTCTGAAGTACAAACCAGGTCCAAAGCAGCACACCAATGAATATCTCAGCACTCATTTGGAATATTAGAGGAATCAACAACCCTCCTACACTAGCTAGACTGAGGAAATTAATAAAGCTTCATCATCTGTATTTTTTGGTAATTCTAGAACCTATGCAGGATATTTCCTAGCTCTCCTCAGTAATGAACAAGCTCCGATTCACATCTTGTGCATCAAACTCAGCAAGCACAATCTGGTGCATCTGGATAAATTCATGGGAAGCAAATATTCATTTTACTCTGATCAAATGCTACTCTTGAAGATCAAACATATTGCCTTAGGTTCTGAACTACATCTGGGGGGAATCTATGCTAAATGTGATAGAGTTGATCATATTCCTCTATGGACTGATATGGTGCAGCAGCTGAATCTAATACATACTCTGCTTATTTTGGGAGGTGATTTTAATATAGTTCTTTCTCCGGAGGAAAAAGCTGGTGGCCTCACTATAAACATGGGGGCCGCAAGACCCTTTAAACAGGTTATGAACACATGTGGGCTTAAGGATGCAGGATTTGAGGGTAATAAATTCACCTGGTCGAACAATCAATCAGGAAGGGATAAAATCCTCCAGTGGCTAGACAGGGTTCTTCTATCAGACGAGTGAATTTCTATAGTGCCAACATATTCAGTTACCCACCTCCACAGGCTATAATCAGACCACTGCCCATTAATCATAAAAGCAGGACCAGAACCGGCCTCTAAACTATGCAGATTCATTTTCCAGGACTTCTGGACACTACATCCCTCTTTCCAGCAGCTGGCTTCTTCCTAGAACGAACCACTTGCTGAGGGTAATGGTTTGCAATGATTATTTATTAAACTTAAGAGACTGAGGGCAAAATTGCGGGCCTGGAAAAAATAGACATATGTCAATATCTTTCAGAACATCAAGAACTCAGAAGATAACATAGCAACTCTTAAAATTCAGTTCAACACATCAGGCTCACCAGAGGACATAGCTGAGTTACAACAGGCAAAAACCATATATAAACGTAATCTACAAGCCGAGGAGATGCATTGGAAACAAAAGTCGAGAATAAAATGGCTTCAAGCAAGAGACCGCAACATAGAATTTTTTCATAAGAGTGTCAAAGTATCAAGGCTTAAATCCTCTATTTCTAGATTGAAAAATGCAGAAGGCTCTTGGATCACATCAGCCACAGATATCAAAGAATTTCTACTTACACATTTTGAGGCACATCTTACTGCAGACCAGATAACAGAGGATGACTCATGGCTACAGGACATTCTAACTTTGGTCACGGATGAAATGGATACTACTCTATGTGAATGGCCGTCTAAGGAGGAAATAAAATGCACAGTTTTTGGAATGAACAAGCACAACTCCCTTGGAGTAGATGGATTCACCGGAGTCTTCTTTCAGTCATGCTGGGATATCATTAAGCAAGATATTGTGGGTGCAGTTCTCTCTTTTTTTGCAGGGAGTGAACTAGGGGGCTCATACATGAGTACACTGATTACTCTAATTCCAAAAGTCACCCCTCCAGTACAATGCTTAGACTTTCATCCCATTAGTCTATGCAACTATGCGAAGAAGATACTATCAAAACTCCTGGCTACCAGAATTAGTAATATCCTACCTGCCATCATCTCACCACAGCAAAGCGGCTTTGTTCCAGGAAGATGTATGTCTGATAATATTCTGCTTGCTCAGGAGATGTTCCATTATATGAAGAAGCCTATATGAGGACATAATGTGGCACTGAAGCTGGACATGATGAAAGCCTTTGATAAAATATCATGGTTCTACCTTATAAGAGTCCTCAGAGCATTTGGTTTTGCTCAAACCATAATTGACCGTATCTGGCGCATTATATCTGGATGCAGTTTCTCTCTTCTCTTCAAAGGCTCTGCACATGGCTATTTCAAATCTTCCAGGGGACTACGCCTAGGAGATCCACTATCTCCCCTATTGTTCATTATTGAAGCAAAAGTTCGGAGTCGCTGTTTAGAAAATCTAATGAATAGATGTCCCTCATTTGCTTATGGAGTCCCACCTGGATGCCCCCTATATCTCATCTGGCATACGTGGATGACATTCTAATTTCCTGCAGAGGATCTAAATTTACACTAGATGCAGTTATTCAAGTTATCAAAAAATATGAGTGGATCTCAGGGCAACTAGTGAGTGTTAACAAGAGCAATTTCATGATATCTTCCAAGGTGTCAGAATCAAGACTAAATCTGATCAAACAATGAACTGGTTTAAGGCAAAGCACTCTCCCAGTCACATATCTAGGGCTCCCCTTATACACAGGAAAAAAATCTTCTAGCCTATATAACAACCTGCTTTCGAAGTTACAAATGAAACTGGATGGCTGGACTGCTTCATCACTATCCAGCGGAGGGAGGTTAGTTCTCATTAAGCATGTATTAAGCAGTATGCCTATATTTTTTACCCATGGTTTTGCAGCCCCCCATTGGAGTAACTCGCAAAATCAAAAAAATGATGTCAAACTTCTTCTGGGGATGGTCTGAGGGTAAGGAGAAATTACTCTGACGTTCCTGGAATAAGATTTGTCTCCCATACACTGAAGGGGGCTTACGCTGCAGGAGACTCTCTGAGGTTATAATAGGCATTCAGTATGAAATTCTGGTGGAGATTGAGGCAACAAAATTGTCTTTGGGTTGAATTTATGATGCAGAAGTACTGCTCTAATCATGACCCCACAACTGTTATGCTCAGGACTTATGACTCACATTGTTGGAAGAGAATACTCTCGGCTAGAACTGTCATGCTCCAACATACATACTGGTTTTTAGGATCAGGGGACTGTAATTTTGTTAAGGACGATTGTCATGGAAACAATCATCTTCGGGTGCATCTCCACCCCACTCTAAACCGCATGAAAGTGAAAGAATTCTGGATGAACCGCAGTTGGAATGTCCCTATGTTAAGGAGCTCTGTATATCCTATGCACATAGATGACATTGTGCATATATCAATTTAGATGAACGAAGCTGATCAAATGGTTTGGAAGCCAACCACTAAGCAGATTCTAGACCTCAAGTCAAGGTTTCTCTGCTACAGAATTAGTCACTGCTACAGAGAAGTGAACCAGCTGGCAGATGTATTGGCAAAGAAGGGGACTCAGCAGGTGCAAGGGAAATTGACCATCCTGGAGCATCCACCAGCGGAAATTCTATCATTGTTGCAGAAAGACTCACTACACTCTTTTGCAAGACAAGGAAGACAACATGTATAACAGACTAGTCTAGCTTTGGATAGTTCATTTGTCTTTACTTTATCTTGTAAGAGATGATATAGGGCGCCATACTCTTTCCTCCACTAGGATTTTCCCTGCCGGAGATTTGCCGAAAAGAGGTTTTAAGGAGGTGGACATATATAATCCTAAGTCATTTCGCTGGAAGGGTCAGGGGGACCATGTAGGTGCTTGACACCAGATACCGTTTTTGCAATAAAACCATAAATTTTGCAAAAAAAAAACTATTACAAACACTTTTATTTAGGGATTTTGTAAAAGTTGAACTTAAATTTGTATTTCATTTTTGCATAAACTCTAGGATAGCGATGTATGAACATTGCGGCTCATTAGTAACCATTTTATCATTAATACGTAATCTCGTCCAAAACCAACGGATGGATTTTAACTGAAAAAAAATCTTCAACCTCATACGAATCCACACAAGTTTGTTTGATAGATGCTGCTTTCCTTAAAATGAAGTAACTGATAATAGAATAAATGGGTGGATAAAGGAGATTGAACAACTTACCGAGCGGAAGACCATAACTGATATAGGATGCACTCACATACCCCTACTTATATATAGGTGTGTGTGGGGCCCACACGAGTGAGAGGTGCTCTGGTGGGGGAACACTATAAGACACCATTCTTTTCACACACATCTGCACCCCCCACTCACACCATGTGTGAGCACACACACATGTTGGCATGTGTGGGGCCAATATTCATGAATGTGAGTGGGGTGGTGGTGGTGTGATGGACTCAGGTGGTGCCTTAAATCATATTCGACACGGGTGTCCTTTGTTGGCTATATCATTTCAGGTGGAATTCATTTTATGCCTATCAAAATAATTATAATACTACTACACAAACACAGGAGAAGAAGTACATGAGATTTCAAAACGATCCTTCTTTCCATGTGAAATAAACTGTCAGTATATCATATGCGATCACTTTCAAACAATTTGCAATACCACAACAATAATCAACATTTCACGGATCATCGTAAAAGTAATAGTATGATAAATCTTTTTTTGAAAAATAACTTTAACAAAAAAGAATTACAAATGTAACCCGTATCTTTAAAGATAAATCAAAAATTGAATATATTTAAGTTTACCATAATAAACGCTGGTACAAAACTGTCAACTAATGTAATTACACCCATTCCTACCAACCGCAATCACTGTTACGATTTTCCGGTCGTCGAAAAATACAAATCAATATTTTTCTTCTATTCTTCGCCAATTTAGACTCAATTTTTTCAGAAACAAGCTGTAACAAGTGATGGAGAGGCCATCGACAGTTCTAGACATGAATAGTGCAGATTTTAAACTGGTTCCATTTTTGAAAGTGCGTCAGATTTTGACTTTTAGCTGATTCTTCTTATCTTTAACAGTATTCTGTAGTTAATTCGATGAATTTTAATCTTGATCATCGTTCCGGAACTCAGGAATACAGCCGATGGGCCTGCGTTCTTTCACCCGACATTTTTGTTCGGATTTCCGACTATGTTACTCTAACAATTTATGTTGTGTCGCGACATACAATCTTCTCTCGCCAGACTCCACAAGGGACATGCATCTCCATGTTGTAGTCAATTTATGCCGTGTACGCATGTCGAGACATGCATCTCCATGTTGTTCCCATCAAGACGAAAGAAGAGAAGTAGGCTAAGAAAATTCATAAATCGTTGCATGAAGTATCACAGTGTATTTTTCATTCAAATCAGTAGAACTACTACTTATGACAAAGATGTTTGTTACCAAAATTGACTACCATCACTGGCCGGACTCATCCATGAATCCAGCATAGGCGGTGGTGATGGTACTGGAATCGTCCTTGAAATCCGTGAGCACGGGGACCACACTCTCCATGAATCGTTAGACGAGTCAGAGTATTCGGTGGGTAGCTCATCAATGTCTTCATTGCCTTCATCGGAGTTATCATTTGCATCGTATTCCTCCTCCTCAGCATCCTCTTTGTCAACTTCGTCATCGTTGTCTTCATCATACTTTGTTCTGTTTTGTTGGGACAGTGATGCGGGTGGTGTTCTTATTGCTTTGTTCTGATGGGTTTATTGTTCTTATTGCTTTGTTCTGCTGGAGAATCTCTTGAATGGGTTTGTTGTTCTTATTGCTTTGTTCTGATGTTCTTAATTGATCTGCTTGTTATCTGCGCAGAATCTGATGTTCTGCTTGTTGTTTGCCTGCAATAACGATTTTATAAAGTGCTAACAGATAAGGGGCAAAATGGTAAATGATACAATTTTTGACCGAAAACCTACTGTAATCCCCCTGATAATGAACGGATAGTTAAAGTTGTCCCTCTTGAAATGCGGTTGTTACCGAACAGCATTACTGAGGGATTTCCTTTTATCCTACAGTTTCCCAAAATCAGGTTTATTTTGTCCTGGATACCAAACCAGCCTAACATGTTGACTTTATTTTTATATAATTGAAATGAAAGAATTGATATATGAGTATCATGAGTATTATTTAAATTGATTTTTATTTTCAGTATAAGATGTTCGTCAATTCTACTTCTTCTTCTTCCTATCTTAAGTAAGTCTGGATTTAAAAAAAGTAAGCCTAGATTAAAAGAGCACACACACCTCAGATAGTGCATTCGTTCCTCTCACCGCAGTCGAGACACTGACGTTACGTATAAACCCAAAAGAGCAATAATTATCAAGCCGACCCAAAACTAATTTGCTCACGCATGTATCGCTCGACAATACGTGCTTTGCATGTATAGTTTCGAAATAGTGCACCATATTGCGCGATCATACGTTCTTTACACCTTCCAAATGAAATAATTATGTTGCCCTCCAAAGTGTTTTTTTGCCTTCTGACCTGCTCCTATATGTGTCTTTTCGATTTAATATGTGTTCCTTGCTAAGGGCGTCATTTGCTACAAACGCGACCATACGTATTTTTCAAATTCCATGACTCCTTTCACTGTGTGTCTTCGTCTTCATAAGTGCCCTTTGGTGCAAAACTTCACAAAACACATAATCAAGATTCTGTCTCGCACCAAAATTCTTCTTCATCCGATACGCTCGACGAACCGGAGGTAAATAGCCTCCCTGCACCACTAGTGGATAAGGACGAACCTCAGGTGAATTACTTTATTGTTTTAAACACATTTATAGTTGCATTAATTTGAATACTTATTTACTATTGTTGGTCTATGTTTTAGGACTCTGAAATTAATTCCGAGGCTACAGAGGTTGGTATTCTGATGGAGGAGTGGTTCAATAACTCAAGTGATGTTGGTGATCCTGATGAGGAACCTGAGGGCACTGAAGATGCGGAGGATGCGGAGGATGTGGAGGATGAGAAGGAAGAGAAGGAAGAGGAGGAAGAGGAGAAAGAGGAGAAAGAAGAGGATGAGGATGAGGATGAGGATGAGGATGAGGATGAGGATGAGGATGAGGATGAGGGTGAGAAACAAGAGGAGAAGGAGGATGAGGATGTGGAAGATTATGTTTATGCTGATGATGAGGAAGAAAGGGAGGAAGAAGGGGTAACGGAACATGATTCCCTGGTGGTTGCCGCTGCTCAGCGGGTATGGGAAGAAGAACTGAAAGGATACTGGGGGAAATGGATCTCATTTTGCAAGGGTTGCCACCTCCATCCTCTCCAACACCTCCACGTCAATCACCTCCACCTCAATCTGTATTGTCCAGAGGAGCCTCCGGGCATGGGTCGACCCCATTCTTAGATAGAGATGTCATCCCCTACCTCTCAGATAGTGACTCTGACAGCTGGATCATAAACTTTTGATACTCTTTCGTCCTATGTCATTACATATTTTTGCTGCATAATGACATCGGCATATATATGACGAACTTTTGACATGATATGTTGAGTATCAGATCTTCTATTTCTTAATAGATCAAATGAAGTTCATAATATATCAAATGAAGTTCACAAAATATGTCACCAACTCACGATGATTGTTGCAAACTAAGTTCATGATAAACTCTGCACTAATAGGAACCTCTGCATAGATCGTGCATGACCCCATATAGAAGAGTGGATTAATCCGACTGTCTGTGATATCGGCAGTCGTGTTTCACCCGACGACAATAATCGTCTGTGTGCGTATTTGAGCAACTCTCGCCAGACAATTGGTCGGGAGTTCGACATATGTCAGCGTCTAACAACATCTGTGGTTCTATCTCGCGTCATATTGAAGAAGATTCGAATCGAGTCGAGAATGAAGGATGTCTTATTCAATTTGAAATTTTTTTTTCGACCGAGATGGATTACTGAAAAATCTTCCGACAATTGACTAAATCAAAACGTATTAAGACGGTTTAGTATTTTATTTATTTTTTTCATTTTTTTTCATTTTTTTTCATTTTTTTTTTCTTTTAATGCATTTTAAGTAAAAAATAATAAAAATAAATCAAAAATACGATAGGATGTTACATTTTAAAATAAAATTTTCGCGAAAATTAATTGTCCAATTATTCCAATAATTCACTATTGTTGTACATAATATCGAGGCAACTAGATTAGAGCCCAACTCCCGCCAGGAAAAAGTACAAGGTAATAAATACAAGACAAAGTGGCTGAATCTGTCCAGGCTTATGAATGATGAAATGTATATACTTCCTCGTCGTCTTCGAGTGCATTGTATATCATCCTACAAGCAAATAATTTTGAGGCGAGAGACATAAGTTTTTCTCATAAAAGAGTCAACAAAGCAAGCAATATCCTCACTAAGTTGAACCTGTGCTGCTTACCAGAATATGGTAACGAAGAGAAGAAGTATGATATATCCGAGCTTGATGAGTCTTTTTTTCTTTTCCCAGTTGAGCTGGTTAAAGATCTCCGTAACATCGATGAGGTGCTTGCCTCCAAGGTACCTGATCATACAAGAAAACAAAAAATATCATACTGCACTTATCTGGAAATATTTACCAATAAGCTGATGTTGATAAGGATGGCTCAAGTTGCTGTATAAACAATAGATTCATGTCTCAGTAAGGTCTGATGAAGATAATTTCGCTCGCTTGTTTTTTTGAAACTCCGGTTTCTGAGATGATTTACATGTCTTGCTAATGATTAAACAAAGAAGACTGGCTACTGGATCATGAATTAGCCTATTGGAGATTGGAAAAAGCAAAACAAAAAATAAAACATTATATAAGCACTTAATCCACTTTCAACCAGATAAGTTTAAAGATCAAAAGGTAAGTAAGAGATCTTACAATCTCACATTGTAGTACAGGTACGGAAGACAGAGAAGCGACATAATCCAATGCCCAGTTACGAGGAAGAGAAAGCATGCAACTCCTTGTGTAATGAACTCGGGTAAAACCACTCTGTTTATCCGAGAAGCAGAGTCATATGGGTTGATATAATCAAACTCTAGATCTGCTAAGCACATGAGCTGCATCGCATTTATAAAAGAGTTTAATTATCAACTCGAACAATCTAACAAAGAATGCAACAGCGTAGATAACTTCACTTATCACCATTAAGAGAGCAAGACCAACAGATAGAAGCAGCTGACATGCGGCTGATGTAGCAATCAACATAATCTTGAGTAGCCAAACAGATAGCACATATGCTAACAAAACTCTACGGTAAACCGACACAAGGAAAACATAGGGCCTAAGAAGGTTTAGATATTAAACTTCCTTGGGTTGCTCAAGTCCACATTTGGTGGTATTCAAAATTCCATCGAAAAAGTAGTGTATGTGCTGGAAAAAACATCTGGTGCCGAATGTTAGGTGACAAGTAAATGAGTTATGTGCCGAATTCTAATTATGACAGTTAGATATAAGTGTTGTATCCCAATCTCGACGGCCATGATTAGAATTCGGCACATAGCTCAATTATTCGGCACCTAACGTTTCGCACCGTAAGCTTACTCATATGTGCAATAGCAGAGCCCTAGTTTAGTTGGGATATGACTGACATCCAAGTTGCTCAATTATACATTGCATGCTCCACGGCTTAGAACAACCTTGCCTGTGCTCTATATGGATGCCTGCAGAAGCTAGGCTACTGTCGTCCCACGGGGCACCCTCGCTCGCAATGGATTTCAGTATTTCTTTGTCAACACTCTTCCAAAATTAGCAAGCTCACTCTTAACACAGAACACAGACTAGAATTGGTATCCTACCCCACAAGTTCTAAAGGTAGAACAGATACTTGATATGCCCAAAGGGATTTTTCTATTCTAGATCAAACAATCAGAACTTAAAAACCATATTACCCAATCGATAATTACAATTAGAAAAATTAGAAGCAGATAAAGCCAAAAAAAAAAATCAGTGCATCAGTGAAATTAGAGTGACGAACCCACAAAGTCAAGACCTTTATACATCTACTGCACCATGAACACGAAATAGAACCTAAAAGACGCTCAAAGAAAACAATTTCACCAAAGCAGCTTACTTTCTTTTCTCATCATCACTCCAATTAAGTATAGGACAAACTTCCAGAGATCCAGGAATTTCGGATTTCAACACGAATCATCCAAATTCAACACTAAACCAGTACTAAAGAATGGAAAATGAATCACACAATTCTGGTTTTTGAGGGACTAACCTGGAAGACAACCATAATGAGAAGAGATATGAGAATGAAGAAAAACAGAAGCCACGCAAATACATCTCCCATATCCTCTTCCTCCTCCGCCGGAAACACCAAGAGAACCGAAAGAAAATGGAATGCTCGATTTAGTCTTCACGGAAATCAGCGAGATGATTATAGGGGAAATCCGGCGACTATCTCAAATGCTTGAATTTAAGCAAGCCGAGAATTGAGCAGTCTAGAACCAAACCTCTTAATAATCGATCATGGTCCTTACGGTTAATTGTCTGAACGATGATGGACAACTAAATTGCGTACATTTTTTTTTTATTTTAAAAATCAACGCAAAGGTTTAAGTCCAATCACGTGTCTGAATATTTTTTATTTTTTAATTTTTTAAAAACATTCCGAACCCATGTAGGGACGGATTATCGGGTCTCGATTTTGCGGTCCAATTTGACCGCAAAATCGGACAATGCCAGTATTATATATTTTTTCATGCACACATACGTATGAGTCTGGATCCATCAGATCAGATTTGTTTCAAATTTAAACTTGAGCCAAAGCAAAAATTATAGTGTCAAACATTTTTATTTGAAAATACAAAAGAAGATGTAAAATTAATCTTATCACTTTAAAAATAAATCAAAATTAAAATATTTGAATTTACCCACCAAAAGGATATTGCTAAATTCTTACTAACTTAAGAATACTCATTTTCGCCAAACTTAACTACCACCGAATGAAAACACAATCACCGAAAAGACGAACACCTCCATTATATTTCGTATTTCCATTTCTTCTCCATTTTTGGCTCAATAATTTGTCCGAAAACGCAATCAGAGAGAGTGAAAGAGAAATCATTGAAGGGCCCAGCATGAAAAGGGTGTATTTTAAGCTAGTTGCTTTGTTAAATGTGTGTTTGATCCCGAATTCTAACTGATTTATGACGATATTAATACGCTCGAGGTACGGGTCATGCATTTTCATGTGAGGTTTACACTTCCGTATGATCAGTAGTGGTATTTATGGTAGGTTAATTCATTGCATTATAAGAATGAGAATGTGATAATCATCAAAATTCAGGAAACAGAAGGTTCGTCGCTCTCACGACCCTCCGGTCCTTATGCATTCGGTCTGAACCCGACCTTGTTTGTCGTGATTTCTGACTATATGATTTTTCTTATTTATATATGTTGCTCTCTTTTCTATTGTTTGCAGATAAAACTAACTTATTTTATAAGATTATAAATTTTGAGGAAGTAAAGGATCGTATGGAACTTAGACGAACATTAGTCGATTGTAGTTTGAGAGTTGTTGAAATCGAGAAAAATATATTGTTCGCATCTTTATTAGATCTCATTTACAACAGAATTGGACTTAGTAGAAATACAATTAATGTTGTTTTGCAGTACAATCCCAAAAAGAAGTTCAGCATGCTGAGTCTACCATTTTGTTGGGCGATGATGACAATGTTGTGGGATTTTTAAATCAACTTGAGAATCAGGATTCCACGATAAACACCTTGGAAGATGTTTGGTGTGCTAAGGGAGTGGCAAAATTAGGGCTGTGCATTCGGATAGTAATTTTCTGAAGTCTCAAATTCTGAAATTTCCGAATTTCGAAATCTCGATCCAAAATTGTTTTTTATCTGTTCGGATTGGTTCGGAATCCGTTCTATATTCCCAATAGTAATTCGGAACGGATCAGGTTTTTGTGTTCGGGATCCGAAATTTCCGACTTCCGAACAATATTAAAAGCACGAAATTAGGCCATGATGTCTCGAAGATATGGAGAGTACATGCTCTGTGCTCGATTGGTGAAAGAACAATCAAGTGAAATGTCGTGTGCTTGCTAGAATGGCAAGAGATATTTTGTCCATTCCAATCACCACAGTTCCTTCGAAGACGGTATTTAGCATCGGTGGTCGTGTACTCATGGTATTTCGAAGTTCAATGGCACCGAAGACAGTTGACAGTTTAATATGCGCACAAGACTGGCTAAAGGATAAGGGGTAATCTTCTTCCATACCAATGGAACGAAAGATCCAAAGAGCTACGAAATAGACTCGGGTATGACGTGTGTTATTTTAATTTTATTGTTTCATAATTTTATTTCATTAATATGCGCATTATGTTATGTATATATTGCGTGTTGTGTTATCCTTGTAGAATTAGGTAATGTTGCAGCAGAGGAAGACATGGTGGATGAGATCACCTTCATAGAGTACTCAAATGACCTCGATCAATAGACCGATATGCATTTAAATGAATATTTCTGCACGAGACAATTGTGTTCACCTCTATCTTACTGTGTTCTACTTCGACTCAAGGCCTGTTTTACGCGTGGTGCTTATGATTCTAATTGTGCTTATAAGCAACTTTTAAAATAAAATGAGTGTTTTGTGTAATACAAATACTAGTGCCTATTCTTTTTTTAGAACCTCTCTCTTCTTAAAAATAAGCACCTCATGACATGTTTTTTTCCTTAAAAATAAGCATGGTATTTTTATAATAATATTCAAATATAAATATAGTTATGACCAAATTAACCTAAACTAATATATTTTAATTAAATAGATAAAAGTTATTTTAGTAATCTAATGTTAAGTTTGTTCAGTCCGTTGGGTAAACTTCGTATGTTCAGTCCGTACTCAACTTTTCGTAGCATCATCCGTTTTCGAAATTGGTGGCACCGTTGGAAAGTTTATACATTGTAGACGAAAATCCTCATGCTTTGATCCGGTTTCCGGCGACGAAGTCGCCGGAAATTTCTAAAACCCTATTTAGGACTACTTAACCCAAGGGGATTTATAAC
>JAOYMZ010052222.1:0-13882 GCA_025802335.1 Pinguicula primuliflora | reverse complement strand
TCTAGAGCCATGAACTCCGGTGTTCCTGAGCAACATAACAGAGATCGTGAAAGATATGATTTTTGGTCTGTACTCGCAAAGGATATTCAAGCTTTGAGACGCCATCATCCTCGCGGAAGAGAAAAGAAAGCAAAAGAAATTACCCACACAAGGAGCAGCGTGGGATTTCCTAAGGATTGCAGCAAGTCCCAAATCACCAATTTTCACTTTCCCTTGGTTTCCGTTGATAAGAATACTATCACACTTGAATAATAGGAGGATCGTGATGTCTCCGGTAAAGAAGCCCTAATGTTCAAGAATTCAAGAACAACAATTCTATCTGAGCACAACAATATTCAACGCACCTACCAGAGATATGAAGCACTGCTTTCTTGTCGTTCTGCCGATTCTTGAGAGGCAGCTTAGGTCGTTGAACAAAATGCTTCGTCGCCGTCGATCTCGATTTTGAGCATTCTGGTTTGTCCTCATCATAAAAGAAGAATCTGTTGCCCTCATCAATTTTGAGCATTCTGCCGGCATAAATAATTTCTCTCTCCTGCCAACTGTACCTTCGGTTTATGATTTTGGTTTCTTAGTAGTACGCATAGCATTTGCCTGAATGATTATTTGGCCACCATTATATTTTGTGAGATATTCATATTTTGGAAAGTCAGTTTCTTACTGAGCTTTTTAAATAAAAAGCTCACGGATGTGTGTGTATGTTTAAATTTTCTTTCAGAGCCACAGATTCAAGGACAAGGTTTGATGGAGTTTCGATGAAGATTTTATGGTGTCTGGTCATTTACTATTTGAATTGAAATGATACGATATGTACAACCTTTAGTTGGGTTATGAAAATGCTAAGTATACAACATTTTCCTAATAACTTTCTGTATGGTTCAACTAGTTATTGTCGTTTTAATACAAAACACATTTAGTGGGTTGTTGTTTGTCTCATGTGAGAGCAGGAGAATGTGGTTCGTGTTTTTTTTTTTGTCCTTTTCTCATGTCATTTTTTAGATAAAGTTTATTTTTAGTTTTTTAGGGGTTAATTTTTTGGATTTATATAATTTTGAATTTTTAATTTTTCGATGGCGAAATTGCTGTATTATTAATTATTATTTTTAATAAAGTTTAACATTTATAGTTTATAGAGTATAGGGTTTAGTTTTAGGGTTTTAGTTTTTTGACAGTGAAGCCGTCATAATATTGATTATCATTTTTAATAAAGTTTAACACTCGTAACATACCGTTTAAAATTATGGTTAAGTTTGTTACTCTTAAAATATTTAATTAATAGAATTTTAGTATTTATTATATTTTAATAATTTAATATATATTATTACATATAATATACTACTCTTGTTCAATATGTATTAAAATATCTAATTAATATCCAGTCCCATACAGAATGGTGTATACCAATATGCTGTGTACCTAGCATCACCCAAAAAAACATGCCTTGCACACTCTATGAGGTAAATTTTCTTCTCTGACCTGTAGGCCTCGTCGCGCATTTGTCAACCGCGCCGGACAAAATTCATTTAAAAAGTCTGACAAACACACAAATTTACACCAACTCCTTTACACACAACTTTTTTGTTCTCTCTCCTCTCTCGTTTCACGACCTCCATGTGAACGTTCAGGAAGAGTAAATATCCCAGCAAACTCCATTTTCAGAATTTTGTTTTCTGTGAACTTCCGAAGTCTGAGCAGCTACCTGAGGAGCAGTGCAGATGAGATTAGGTGTATGTATCGTTGACGCCACCGTATGTTAGCTGGTTCAAAATGCCGTATGTATCGAGATAGATGTAGGAAAATCAGCGAAGTGCGACTTCAATTCCAGCAGCAATTGCAGGAGCTCGCTGTTATCGTGAATTAGCTGAATCTGAATCAACAAGCTAAGAACACAACAGGCCATTATCGTAGGACTTAAGTTTAAGGAGTTGAAAATCAGCGAACTCCGACTTTAATTCCGGCAACAATTTAATATGAACATAAAATAAAAAGGCAAAAAAATGAGGACTTTTGTTTGAGGAGCTCGTCGTTATCGTCACTTAGTTGAAGCAACGAGCTAAGAAAACAACATGCAGAGATGAAATATGAATATAAAATAAAGCATGAAACGAGAGAATTTTGTCGATGTTGCAGAGATGAAGCTCGCAATTCACCAGAAAGATGCAGAGATGAAGATTGAAGAGAGAGAAAATAAAAAGGATGTGTGTGAAAGTAGGTGTAATAATGCGTTGGTTTGTCAAATTTTTTAAGTAAATTTTGTCTAGCGCGGTTGACAAATGCACGACGAGGCATTTTCAAAATCATCCTTCACTGACAGTGTACACAAGAAAATTTACCCACTCTATGATACGACCATCGACCATGCACAGGAAGTAACTCCGTCAGAAAACGAAACTGTGAAATAACAAAATTACTAGGCATGACTAATTGCATGAAACAAAACCGAGGTACTCAAGAGTGAAAAAAGAGTATTTGTATTGCTATTATGTTCAACATATTGTACAGTATATAAAAAAGAGTCCTAGATGGTATGATTTCTTTTACCATATATATCTAAATAATCTTTCCATAGTTATCTACATATCTTTCACTAAATCTCCTTGATCATGATTCCTTGATTTTTGTTATTCACTTAACACCTCCCCTAAAGCTAACGGGTAGGGATCGAACCGTCAATTTATCTCGTAGATCCAAAAATCGAGAGGTGCCCAATCTTTTAGTAAAGATGTCGGCTACCTGGTCCTTTGTGGGTATGTACTTGAGCTGAATGTCCTTATTCAGTATTTTTTCACGAACAAAGTGGTAGTCAATTTCTATATGCTTGGTTCGAGCATGAAAGATAGGGTTTGATGCTAATGACATGGCACCCAAGTTATCATACCAGATAACAGGAGTTTGAGTCCGGACGATGTGTAAATCTTTCAGCATCATGCGAGTCCAATACAAATTAGCTGTAGTGTGAGTTAGGGATCGATATTCGGCTTCAGTACACGATTGAGACACCACATTCTGCTTTTTTGTTGTCCAAGATATCATATTAGAACCCAAGAAGACACCAAAACCTAAAGTAGAGCGACGATCTTATCTATCCCCTGCCCAATCAGCATCAAAAATGCTTCAAGTGTAAGAGTAGGTGATGCGGATTTGGTAAATAGAAGGCCATGACTGATGGACCCCATGAGATAGTGAAGGATGCGCATTACTGCTTGCCAATGACAGGAAAGGGGCTGCTGGAGATGTTGACACAACTGATTAACTTGAAAGGCTATCTCTGGTCTATTGAGAGTGTAGTACTGAGAGCTCCTACTGTACTCCGGTTGAGAGTTATCTCTATAGTTGAGAGAGGGTCCCCTATCAAATCTCTGGCTCGAGTGTCAGTAGACGAGGGCGACTGCATTGGCTTTGCTCCGAGCATTTTGGTCTTTTCTAATAACTCATATATATTTGCTCTGCCTAATGTGAAGGCCGGCGGTGTCTCTAGTCACATGCATCCCCAAAAAGTAGCTGAGCTCTCTTATATCACGAAGCTTAAACTGAGACTAGAGGTATCTGACAAACACATCGATCATGTCCTGGTGTGTTCCAGTAATCAAGATATCATCAACGTACACAAGGACATAGACATGAACATCAGGTTGATGGTATGTGAAAAGGGACATATCCAACTGGGAGCACTGAAAGCCATATGCAATGAGACGGTTGGATAATTGGACATACCAAGCCCGAGGAGCCTGCCGAAGACCATACAGGGGTTTATGAAAGCGACAAGCATAATCAGGATGAGCTGCTGGGATCAACCCTGCTGGTTGCTCCATATACACTTCCTCCAGAAGAACACCATTAAGAATGCAGTGGAGACAGACCAACTAAACTGTACTAACAGACAGAGCAGTATGTGGATGGTGGTGGGTTTAATTACCAGACTAAATGTCTCCTCATAATCCAGACCATATGTTTGTTCAAAACTACGGGCCACCAATCGGGCCTTATATCTGTCGATTAAGCCATCTGACTTAATTTTGATCTTGTAGACCTATTTGTTCCGAATAATGTTACGACTGGTAGATCTGGGCAGAATGACCAAGTGGAATTAGCAATCAATGCATCATATTCCTCCTTCATAGCAGCACACCATTCCGAGGAGGACTTGGCTTGTAAGTACTTGGTAGGTTCTCGAGGAATCTGTACACTAGTCAGAGCATATACAGAATACTTGGATGCAAAATACATATGAAAGTCAGAGAAAGGCTTGGGTTTGAGAGACCCAGTTTGACTCCGAGTAATAGGACGTGATGAGTTGTGTGGAATGATATGATGACAGGACTCTGGTAACAAGGGTTGAGGGGGACTGGAAACCTCTATACCTGAGCTGTCACGCGGCGAATTCGGATCACTTAACAGCCCTAGATGTAGGCCTAGTCCGGAGTCAGCAGATGGGTTAAAGCCCGAAGACATACCACCTGGTGTCTCAGGAGAAACTTGATCTTGGTGGTTACATCATCCGATGAGCCATGTGGCAAGTCTGGAATAGAGGAAAACCGTGTGTCATTCATCAGTAGCGGGCGCACCGATAGATGGATCATGGCCTAACGACGTACCACCAGTTGCGTCGGGACTGGCGGATGTTATAAGGTCTGAAACCAAAGACGATGAATGTAAGTGTGCAACATGTAAAGGTGAAATAGGGAAACCTAAGGAAGACGACACGAGAAGTGAAGACTCTCCGTCAGAAGTTGTGCCAGGAGTTGTATCTGGGATACCCGGAAAACTCTCCTCATCAAATATGATATTGTGGGATATGTAAACACGTTTAGTTATGAGTTCATAGCATTTATATCCTTTGTGTATAGTGTTGTACCCCAAGAACATACATTTTTTACTACAATACATAAACTTTGTCGTGTTATATGGACGTAACAGAGGATGTCATGCATACCCAAAGACTCTAAACAGTGAATAATCAGGAATGATACCATGGAGTAGTGAGAATGGACTATCATAACCAAGTAAAGGCGTAGGCAATCGATTAATGATATAATTAGCGCTAAACATAGCATCAGGCCAATAGGTACGAGGCAAGCGTGCCCTAGACAACAGACATAGGCTCATGTCTGCTGGATGTGGATGTTTATATTCTACCACTCCATTTTGTTGTGATGTGCGAGGACAGGATATGTGATGCATTATTCCATGCTTGGTCAAGAAAGATTTAAACGTAGTAGACACATACTCACCACCACCATCACTTTGAAATTGTTTAACCTTTCTAGAAAACTGGTTTTCAACGAGTGCTTTAAATTCGATAAAATATTTAAAGACGTCAGATTTATGAAAAATCGGATATAATCACGAAAATTACGAAAAATCATCAATAAATATAACATAGTATCGAAATCCAGTGTTGGACGAAATAGAAGACGTCCTTACATCTGAATGAATCAAGTCTAACGGAAAACTAGAGCAATGTTCATGCAAAGAAAATGACAACTGTCCATTTTTTCCTAATTGACTCGCTTCAAAAAAGCTAGACAACTAGAACCCGAGACAGGTAATTTATTAATGTGAACTAAACAACTGACTATTGGAGCAACAGAGTGACCTAATCATTCATGTCAATGATTAAATGATGTCTTCACGCCAACCATACCCGTCAAAGCACATTTAGGATTAGCGGTATTCGACAGGTTCACTGGATACATCCCATTGACACTAGGTCCTTGTAGGAGCGTCCTCCCCGTTTTGTTGTCCTTCACCATATAACCATATTTAGTCATTACAAAGAAGCAATTATTATCCCAACAAAAATTATAAACAGAAAGTAATTTGGCAAAGACATTTGGACTATGAAAAATATTAGAGAGAACAAGAGGACCAGCTGGGGTTTGACAGTAAGTGAACCAGTGTGCTGAATATTCAGGGATTCTCCATTACCTACCGCCACCGCGTTCCCTCCGGAGTGTTGCTGCATAGAAAGATTAGTCAAATCATTAGTGATATGATTATTCGCTCCGAAATCAGCAAACCACATCCCATTATCAAGAGCAGCATTAGACTGGGCTGCCATAACTGTGAGCACTGCAGGTGGATGTCGGTCTTGAAAAGTGTAGTCCATACGATTGAAAAAATCTAGAGCAGTATGACTTGTGCCTCCACAAATTTGGCAAACGACTAAAGTGGGTTGTTGGCAATTTGGGCCAGAAGAACCCGACCCACCAATTTTTTTTTCCAAAGGAGTAATTGGACTTGGGCTTCCTGTATGTGATCGGTCCGGCCTAGTGCTTAATGAAACGGTCCAGCAGATAGCCCAAATCCCTCATTCAGTTGATATGATGCTAATCTTTCTCTAGAAAACTCATCGCTCCTCCCCCAGTCACCAGACGAGTCGTCGTTCCAGTGAAGTCAATGATAACCACCATTCCCTACAAATCGGCCAGAGTTAAAGCGCCCACATCCTGGGTTTCTTCCCCCAAAGCGCCTGTTGCCTGCGTATCGACCACGACCTCCTCGGTAAAAGCCACGTTGCAGATCTCCAAATTCAGGGTGTCTTTTACCGACCACAAGGCAATGGCATCTAGGTCCCACATTGCAGGAACTGTAACCAGTGATTCATAGGTCAGTAATTCCCCTTCAAAATCCTCCATAGATAGACTGGCCAATCATCGGGTGAAAGAGATATGTGGTACAAACATTTGATATGCAGAGGACCGTCCACCAGTGATATAATCTATCAGCTCATCATCGGTGATGCTCTGTCCGGCAGCGATCAATTCTACACGAAGCAATTTTGTCGATTGAAGAAATGCAGTGCAGGTCTGACTTCCCTGCTTGAGGTTTTGAAGTTTTCGCTTCAGATTCAAAACCCTTGAGGCATTTTTTGGGGAAAATCTGTCGGATAATTTATCCCAGACAGCAGATGCACTCGTCAATCCATAAGTGTCGGGGAGAACTTCGGCGAACAATGATCCATTGATCAAAGCAAGAACGAATTGGTCTTTTCTGAACCAATCTGTTAACTCTGGATTGACTGGATCTGGGACGAGCTACTGTGCATCCTTGGATCCGGCTGGTGGTTGCAGAGTGGCGACTGGGCATGGCAAGGTGCTGTCTGCAATGGACATGAGATCATAGCTCCTCAAAATTGGGATAATTTGGGACATCAAGTATACGTAATTGTTTGAATCCAACTTAACTGAGATGATTTGGGACAGATTTGGGTAGGAGAATGCTGTGGATGGAATTGCTGCCATTCTGACTGAATGTGTTGTTTGGTCTTCTTTTGCATGATACAAATCTGCTTGAAGATGCTCCCTAGATGATGAACGAATTGAGATTGATTACACTTCAATCACAATATTTGGCAAGACTCGATTGTTTACACTACAGTCGAGTTCAAGAGGATCAAATCTCTGAATTGAACACTCAATTCAAGATCAATGTATTGAGTGAGCAAAGCCGCTTCGATACCATGAAACAAAAACCAAGGTACTCATGATTGTGAAAAATGAGTATTTGTAATGCTATTATGTTAAACATATTGTACAACATATATAGGCTAACTTCTAGAGTCCAAGATGGTATGATTTCTCCTACCATATATATCTAAACAATCTTACCATAGCTATATACATATCTTTGACTAAATCTCCTTGATCATGATTCCTTGATTTATGTTATTTCCTTAACATTGCATATCTTCCTGCCCATTTATTCCCACACCCACATGAGCAGCCTGGATCATGCTAACTATTGAGAAAGGGAATGTATAAAGAGGAAAGAATCAAGTTCCCTAATCTTAGGGATTTCCCAATCATGAGGATTGATGGTAGATTGTAAACTTGTCTATATAAACTGTACATGCTTGTTCATATGAATAAAAGGAGAAAATTAGAGCAGGTTTCGCTGCATTTATATGGTGCTGGTGTTCAAGTCCAACAGGACTTGCCTAGTCGGACTTGTGGATGAGTGTTAAGAAGTGTCCCACACCAATTTGAGAAGGGAAGAAATATAAGTTTAAATAGGAATGTGGGTTAGAATCAATCACCTTAGGCTCAGGATTTTAATAAGGATAGTTCACATTTCTACTAAATTAATCCCGCACGTGCACCCACACACATGAGACTCACAATATGTGGGCTCGATACACTCAAAGCCCGTTGACCCTCGAGATGGGAGCCGGGTAGCCCGAGACCCGAATAATGGGTCAGGCCAGATTTCTACAAAGACACTAAGACCCGAATAATGGGCCAGACCAGATGTCCGCAAATCCTTTATGTAATCGGTATGGGACAACATTCTAATACTCTCCCTCAAGTCCAACTGGGTAAACCCTATTGGACTTGGATAACAAAGCCTACATTGGGCCAAATACCTCCATGGGCCCCCCACCCGTGAGTACAATACTATGGAACTCCCTCCGGAAACAAACTCGGGCCTCAGACTGCCCGCTCTGATACCATGTTGGAAAATCGATCTGTCTCTCTCTAGACTCAGGTCTCGTGTGTGCAGATGCGCATGTGTGGGTCAACTTAAATTATTGAAAGAAGTAATTAAATGTGGTAATTATATTGTAAATAAGGTAAAGATAATCATAAATCTTACCTTATTAGTTGATCCCTAAAATTAAGGGATTTAGGGGATTAAGAAGATCATGGAGAGGCTTATTTATGTAACCCTCATACAAGTGACTCTAATAAGAAAAATAGAAGAGTCTCTCCCATAGAGTAGAGATTATCCCGAACCACGTTAATCGTTTTTCCTCCTTCTCGTATTACAAACTTGGTATCAGAGTAGGTTTGAAGATCTAGCTCGTCATTTACCCGGCATACAGCCAATTCAAATTATGGAGAAAGACAAAACTGGTGCAATCATGATCTCCTCAATCCCCTCAATCCCTTAATTCTAGGAATCCACTAATAAGGTAAGATGTATTATTATCTTTACCTTATTTACAATATAATCACCACATTTAATTACTTCTTTCAACACTCCCCCTCAAGTTGGGTGTGGGATGTCCAACACCCAACTTGCATAACATATCTTTAAGTGTCAAGCCACTCACTGCTTTCATCAGAATATCCGCTAATTGGTCTACAGATCGTACAAAAGGAAGCATAATACATCCATCCTCAATTTTGTCTTTGATGAAGTGACGGTCTACTTCAACGTGCTTAGTCCTATCGTGTTGAACAGGATTCTGTACAATCTGGATAGTTTCCCGATTATCGCACCATAATGGACATGCTTGATATGGGGTGAACCCTAATTCATTCATTAATTTCCCGATCCATAAGACTTCAGACACACATCGAACTATACCACGAAACTCGGCATCGACACTTGATAAGGTCACCACCTTTTGCTTCTTACTCCTCCATGTGCCAAGATTCCCTCCAATGAAGTAAAGTACCCAGAGGTAGAGCGACGGTCAACTTGATTGCTAGCCCAATCAGCATCTTTGTAGGCCTTAACTCTTAAATGTCCATTTCTTTGATTAAGGTCCCAGTATCAGGAGACCCCTTCAAGTATCTCACTATCCTTAGAGCTGCATCCATATGGTCTCTCTGGGGATTATGCATGAACTGAGTCACAATCCCCACAGCGCAGGCAATGTTCAGACGAGTGTGGGCTAAGTAGATTAATTTCCCCACCAAATGTTGATATCTTGTTCTATCTGTACTCTCGGCTCCTTCCACTATTTTAAGACCATTATTCACCACAATTGGAGTGTCCGTAGGCTTACACTCCAAAAGTCCCGTCTCCACAAGTAACTCTAGAATGTACTTCCTTTGTGAGATGTAAATTCCCTGTCGAGAGCGTGAAACCTCAATCCCAAGAAAGTATTTGAGCATTCCTAGGTTTTTCATCTCAAATTCTCTGAAGATATTTCTTTTCAAGTCCTCTGAAGATATTTCTTCTCAAGTCCTCAATCTCTTCTATATCGCCTCCAGTGACAATCATATCATCAACATAAATAATGAGGCAGGTGATGCCTTGAGCTCGACAATTCAAGAATAGGGTGTGATCGGAGTTACTTTTTAGATACCCATACTTCTTCATTACCAAGGTGAACCTCTCGAACCAGGCCCTCGGGGACTACTTTAATCCATATAATGACTTCTTCACTCTACAGACTTCATTCGAACGAAAACTATCAGAAAAACCAGGTGGACCCTCCATATAGACTTTTTCACTCAAATATCCATGTAGGAATGCGTTCTTCACATCAAACTGATGTACGTGCCAATCCAAGTTTGCTACAA
This sequence comes from Pinguicula primuliflora, assembly GCA_025802335.1. Taxonomy (NCBI): domain Eukaryota; kingdom Viridiplantae; phylum Streptophyta; class Magnoliopsida; order Lamiales; family Lentibulariaceae; genus Pinguicula; species Pinguicula primuliflora. The sequence continues at coordinate 3,626 of JAOYMZ010052222.1, read as the reverse complement.
TCGAAAATAACACTCGAAAAGTGTTCAATTTTGCCACTGGGGAAAAACTTTCTGAATAATCAATCCCATACGTTTGCGTGTATCCATTCGCAATGAGTCTGGCCTTATATCGTTCAATTGATCTATCTTCTCTTCTCTTCACAGTGTACACACATTTGCATCCAAGAGGTCTCTTTCCTCTAGGTAATTGACATGTCTCTCAGGTCTCATTCTTTCTCAAAGCATCCATTTCTTCCTCCATAGCTTTCTTTCACTCAAGTCTACCCATAGCCCCTGCTTCATTTTGGGGCTCCTCATCAATATAAATCGCAGCAGAAAAGGCCCGTGCAGTCTCAGTGAGACTTCCCCTGACGAGATCAACAACAGGATACTTTTGCGTCTTATAATCATGATCCAGAGTCTACTTTATTGGCTTCATACCCCGAGTATCCCTCTGAGGGAGGACATACTTGGGTGTAATTGGGTCCGGTCCTGCATCATGGTCAGTCACAGAATCCATAGAAGGTAAGTTCTCAAGGGAAATCGTGCTTACCAGGGTATCCGTCGGTGGAGACAACTGAGATGGTCCTTCCTGGTCTTATTGTACAATGTCAACGTCATTATTCAAGGGCAGTCTACTCAACTCATGACACAGTACTTGTGCGTGAGGCGCATGAGTGGATATGGATGAGGTTGGTGCATGAGGCACATGAGACACATGCGTTGGAGTAGTGGGATCTAAAGTTTGGCTCGGAGTAGGACTCATTCCTTGACTCATCATCTACCTTTAATTACTTCAGATATTCCGGCAACACAGTAGTTATGGGAGACAAAATGCTGGTCGAGAAGACAAGCCCCACAATAGAGCAGTTGTTCGAAAAATTCCTTGCCTCACAAAAATTGTCATCATCCTCCGAGATGGAGTCAAATAGTCATCACTCTACCAATCTGGTAGATATCAAGCATGATTATGTTCTCCGGTCCACATTAATGGAGAGGGTTATTGAAGGAAGAGGGAGGCACGGCTACATCACTGGGCAAATTCCTCCTCCGGGCAAAACTGATGAACTGTATGCCTCATGGAGACAAAAAGACTCACAAGTTTTCAATTGGATCACAAAATCTATGGATCGGCAACTTTTGCAGAAATACGCTCATTATCCCACAGCGTATGAATTATGGAGTGTGTTGAAACAGACATTCATGGTTGGTGAGGACAACCTTCAAATTTTCGATCTTATTACTAGGGCAGATTGCCTTAGCCAAGGGCAATCCCAGATCGAGGATTACTATGGACAGTGCAGTGCTTTGTGGCTAGATATTGGTTGAAGACGACCAAACCCTATGGAGACTACTAACGCCATCACAAAGTTTAACAGGATGCAGGAAGAACATCGTTTGTTCTCCTTTCTGGCTGGACTCAACAATGAATTCGAATCAATCATTTGAGACATTGAAAGAAAATCCCTTACCCTCAGTTGAAGCTGCATACGCGACCATCTGACAGGAAGTTGCTCGGAAACACATCTTGCATGCCACGGCGGCCTCCAATATGCCGGATGCATCCTCGGGTGTTGGAGCAGGACTTCTGACCAAGCACAATACGAGCCCAAATCAACATATTTCAGGAGGTCAGATGCCACAAAGTAGAAACTTTGGAACTGAACGGTAGTCAGATGACCGGACTCCGACGAGATCCTCATTCTGTCGTCCCAATGTCCACTATGAACATTGCAGGATTCTAGGGCACATTAAATCGGATTGTTTCCGACTCTTGTACCCTAATGCATTGAGATGAGGAAACTGGAACTGTGGAGCGACGACCGCCATCCTCGACAATAACCCATTGGTAGAAACGAGCGACAACGAAGCTAAACATGTCGACACGAATATTGGACTGGGAAGAGTCACTGGAGTTGTGGCATAAAATGAGAATGGATCGAACTCTCTAGGTATTGATTCTACCGTGGATGTGAAAATACAATCTTACCCTTCTTGGATAAGTGGTGCAAGATTTTTTCTCGAGGGCATATTGGACCATGTTGATATATCTGGACTTGTTCGTGGATGTAAGGATGGGCTAAGTGACGAGTTTGGGCTCAAGAATTCTTTCTCAAAGAATATTGTGCAGGACTATATTCGTGGGCCTCGAAAAAATTCTGAAAAATAGGAAAAATTGGCGACCGCTACTTATTTCAGGCCCAATAAAGGAATGGCACATATCACAAAGGGCCTAGATACTGGAAAAAAATCTTAAATTGATTTTTGATTGTGGCGCTACCGACATAATCACGTATGAATTATCTGATATTCCTCACTTGCAAACATCACAAAAGAAAGTCATTCAAACGGCGAATGGCGAGTTTGCTCCTGTGAACGGATCCGGGGATATTGAAATCTCACCTTCTATAAAACTGTCCAATTGCTTATATGTCCCATCCTTGTCCTATAAATTGTCATGTCTCGAGAGAATTGAATTGTATAGTTATGATGTATCCTTCCTTTTGTGTCTTGTAGTATATCCGTTCGAAGAGGATAATTAGGCGTGGTACTGAGAGAAATGACCTGCACTTTGTGGACGAAGTTGATTCGACGGGATGGATACTCCTGACTCAAGGACCACCAGACCCTCAAAGTTGATTGTGGCACCGACATCTTGGTCATCCTTCCCATAAGTACCTTCGTCGATTATTTCCTAAAATTTCTAGTTATCATTTCCATTGTGTGACATGCATTTTAACCAAAAGTCATAGACAGCCATACTTATCTTCAAACACTTGTGTGTTATATGCTTTTTCCTTGATACATTCTGATATATGGGGACCATCTCCTTCTGTTGGGGCTCAAGATTTTCGTAATTTTTTATTATTTATTGATGATTTTTCACGAATCACATAGGTGCATTTTCTTCAATCTATGTCTGAAGTTTTTTTTTTCGAAATTCAGCCAATTCTATCAAATGATTCTTACCCAGTTTCATACAAAAATCCAAATTCTTCGGTCCGATAATGGGGGAGAATATGTGAATCACACTATGAAAACCTTTTGCTCTGAAAAAGGCATGCTGCATCAAACTACATGTTCATACACTCCTCAATAAAATGGGGTGGTTGAAAGGAAAAATCGGTTTGTGTTTGAAATTAATCGAGCCCCTAGGTTTGAATCCAAGGTCCCTTCGAATTTTTGGCCTGAAGCTATATCTACAGCTACATACTTATCAAATTGCCTTCCTACTCAAGTGTTAATGTTTTGTACTCCTATTCAAATCTTATGTGAAAAATTGCATGTTCCTCCTCCCCTATCATTGACCCTCGTGTGTTTGGGTGCACTGTATTTGTTCATATCCCTGAGGTTAATAGGTCAAAATTTGACCCTTGTGCTGAAAAGTGTATTTTTCTAGGGTATGGGATAACTCAGAAAGGGTATCAATATTATAACCCTCATACGCACCGTATGTTTATCACCATGGACTGTGATTTTGTTGAAATAGATTACTTCTATTGCCACCCAGCCAGTCAACGAGTCAAGGGGAGACTTCAGGAAGTTACTCTCTTGACTGGCTCATTGATAGGACAAATATGTGTCACGTAAATACGCAAGCATACGTAGTCATTCAAGTAGTAATCTTACGAGCAAGTAAGAGTCAT
>JAOYMZ010052221.1:0-29958 GCA_025802335.1 Pinguicula primuliflora | reverse complement strand
TATGTTAAATAACTAATCTTTTATTTTTGTAGGGATGAATTAGGGACAAAGTGTTGGAACATGTAGCATTATTCTTATTAGGATGGTATAAATTTTCGATAAGAAGGTTATCAAAAATGTGATGGAACAGGAGATTTTTGTTCCTAAACAAATTCAAAAATGCACAGGAACATAAAATCATGCTCCTATAATCGCAGTATTTAATTAAATAGTTACCGGTTCAATTTTATAATTTTAGTTCACCATGATTTATAAAGAAATAGATCATAAATGATATATCACACTATTTTTTTGTTCTTATTTTTTGGGTGAAAGGAAAATGTTAATCCTAGTGAGAGGAGAATCCGGAAACAATTTTTTACAATTCAACTTCGGGTAAATAATTACAATAATGTACAACCACACTAATATGACTTTTTTTTAAAAAAATAGGATGTTAAAATCGAGGAGTAATATAATCCAAATTAAAACGTAAATCTCTTTCTTTGGCGGGATTTGGAGAGGGTATGATGTACGTAATTGTACCACATCCCACTCAGGATGAAGAGATTGTTCCCGTGTAGACCCTTTCGAAAAGAAAAATAAAAATAAAAATAAAAATAAATAAAAAATAAAAAATTATTATTATTATAATAAAAAATTAAAAAAAATAAATAAATAATAAAAAAAGATATATTATAATAATAATAATAGTCATAATAAAAATAAAATTAAAAACAAGTATAACTGAAATACCTATTTATCCCAAACATGGACTACGTACATACCGAAATAAATGGATGCCTACGTCAATAACGATCAAACTAAATAACTAAATGCCTACCAGTTTAGAGATCAATAAGCAAATAACTACTCTATATTGTCTTATGTATCTTTAACCGTAATATGGCATCTCCAACTCGTACTATCAGAGGTCATGTACTCGAGAAGGTTTAATCCAACTAAATCTAATTGAATCTGCTCATCCCATGTCCTCTTAAGTCTCCCCGGCTCTCGTCGCCCTTCGACTTGTAATCATTCGGCTCTCATGATTGGATCTTCCAAACTTATTCTGCGTACATGTCCAAACTATTGCAACATTCCTTCCCTCAGTTTGACACTTATAGGGGCGACAAGTAGTGTATCTCTAAATACCTCATTTGGAATCTTGTCTAATCTCGTGCGACCACACATCCACCGTAGCATCCGCATCTTCACCATTGACTCATAACCCAAAACTCTGACCCGTAGAGTATTGTCGGTCGTATAACTGTTCAATAAAAAAACTTGAGTAAGACTTTTTGATCGCATAACACTCCAGTAGCCGATCGACATTTCATCCATCCAACATTGAGGCGATGGACAACGTCACCTTCCATCCTTTTATATGATGGATCCTAAATATTTGAACCTATCTTTCTATTATAAGGTCTGGTTCGCAATCATAACTTCTATACTCCTTTTCTCCGTTTTATTGACAAAATTGCATGCCATATACTCTGTGTTCGAACGACTCAATCGCCCTTAGCCTCTAATGTCCACGCAAATTAAGGAATAATGTGGTGCACGAAAATAAGCACATTATTCTTACATGGGCTTTACACACCAATATTGGTGTGCCTGAAATCCACACTGTGAGTGGGTGTACATTTCATTTTCGTGAGATATCATTTCACGGTTAAAACTGCCTTAATCGAAATGTAAGCCCGGTTCCCAAGTACTTACTGTACAAGAATTCTTGCATTCTCGTGTTGTACATACAATTATGCAGTAGTGTGATATAGATATAGGGCACTACTCCTCCCACGGGGAATGGAGGATTCCATTTTAGAGATGCGTGAAATATCCTGCAAGAATCATGCAGAAACACAGAAAGCCAACAGAAACCATGCCAGAATCACTGAAATCACAGTAACTTTTGCAGGCAATTTCCCTTGATCACTTCTCAGGATCATGGCTTCATAAACCGGCCAGCTATTTGCCACCCCGAAGCTTGCAAGAAGGAATTGGCCCCAGAATTCATCCATGACGTCTCCATCTCTGGTCTTCAACACCTTCCAGATTCCCCAAGAAAACGCAACCAGATTGACAATGGCAGCAGTAGTTAAGGGCACAAACATTGGAGAGGCTACTCCGAACTCAAACTTCCCTTGGTCGTACCGTTTCCTCAACTCTCTGTCGCTTACTTTGTTCGTTACGTTGAATCCTCTTGCAGATATGCCCAACCGATTGGTGATGTACTCCAAGGAGCCGAACAGGTCAGCAGACAATCCCCTTATGAGCCACATCCTTTGATCATTCCACCACCTGCCAATCCTCCCTCGTGCCTGGATGAACTCCAACAAGTCTTGCCCGTAGGCTCCCACGAAAAGGAAGATGTACAAGAGGAACCACGGATCACTTGCCTGTATCATGAAACAAGCACATTGTAAAGTTGAATATGTTTGATGAAGAAAGCATGGTAAATCCAACGTCCTACCGCAATAGTCTGCAAACCATAAGTCACACTTTGCAAGTCATATGTGACAGGCTCTCGGTGAGGGGAGTAGATTGGTGGTTACCATGCTTACCTTTGGGAAAATGGAAGTGTTGTTGAGCATCATAGCTTGAGGAAGGATTGAGTAGACCATGATTGGGAATGACCAGATAGGCCCAAGAGCATAGAAAGAATAGCAATTGGCCATCAACATCCCGAGGAATTTTTTCCCAAACGTCAGTGTACTATACTTCGAAAAAGTTATTTCGAGGAGGCCAACGGACCACCGCTTGAGTTGGGTCATCACATCGATGAGGGAAATCGGCGTATCCGTTAGAAATGCAGGCCTTTCTGGGTTGCAAAATGACGACTTCCATCCCTCGCAATGCAAACGGTAACCGGTGTAGAAGTCCTCCACCAACGAACCATATCGAAAGCCAATCTGCAGAATCAACAAAACCCTGTCATGCAAACAACCAATTTCATCTGTTTAACACATATTGTTTGCATTCTCACTCACCTTGGATCCCCACTCTCTTTGCTTCTCATCGTAGTCGCAATTTGCGACATGATGGGCCAGTTCTAAGACGCTTGGATCGTTGATATTGATGTCATCACTTGAGGTAGATTGTGAAATATGTGATGGACCACCAGGACTATGCAATACTCGCCGGCTGAAAAATGTTCCCGTCCCGAAATAATCCGGTCCCGAGAGACCATTTAAGCCTGTTGGATGAACATGAAACACCCGCCTGAACTCTGATCCGTAAATGTCGGCCGTGTTGATCCCAACCGGACGGAGGGAAAACTGAAGGTATGCCAAGTTGTGCTTGAGTGAACTGTCCAAGAAGTAACACAGCATCTTGTTTGGTGTAAATGGATCATTGCAGACCGTGTCGCAGTCCAGAGTCAACAGTATCGACCCATTCGTCAGTGTTGAAGAGACTCGAAGCTTCAAAGGGTAGAGAAAAATAAGAATTGAGGAAAAGATCAGAAAACGACGAGTTCAATCATTGATTACCAGAGCATTAAGGGCCCCGGCCTTAAAATGATGGGGAATCCCACTCCTCTTCTCTCTCGCCATGTATATCAGATTGGGCATTGGCATGCCTTTCGCATCTCTGTCTTGACCATTTTGCGAAAGAATCTGTAGAAAAACTGATGATTCGAATGCCGAATTTCAATCGTTAAATAAACACACACTGACGAAACCTGAATTCTGGGTGGATGATCTCGTCCTTGAGGGATGGAATCGTTTCTGCCCGATCTGTGGATCACATTTTCCACTTTTGTTTTCATATTCTCGTACAGCTTCTGCAGGCACGGAGAAATGAACTTGAGTTGACAAAGAAGAACAACTAGTCTCAAAGCTAGAAAGTAATTCACCTTCAATTTCTGACACTCATTGCCGGCGGGGATCGAACCCGACCCGAAATACGCTTCCGGAGACCGCTCCAGAATTTGATTCTCCTTGCAAAACGGCACCCACTCCTTCGCGAACTTGGCAGCCTCCGCAAGAGCAAACAGAGTTAGCTCGGATCCACCATCATCCGACACATAAACCGACAGCTTCTCCGCCGGGTACTCGTATGAAAGAGCGGACAGAGCGGTGGCGGCAACACCCAACGGCGGCTCCTTGGACGGATCCGCCGTACATATGAAAACGTCCAAAGCCGGGTAATCTTCCGGACGAGTTAGAACTTTCCCGATGTTTTCCGGCAGGGGTTCCGTTACTAAAGAGTTCATACGGAAACCCAGCGAATTTATCCACATAAAGGCGAGGACGAAATCGGAGAGGAGCATGAGGAGAATCGTGCAGAAAGAAGCGAAGCTGCCGGTGGTTTGGTGGAGGAATACTGAGATGCGATGGTGGAGAACGGCGGAGATGGCGGCGGCGTAGATTACAGCCCATGATCGGTTGAAAATCCGTCGCAGTTGAGGCCTTGACAAGATGAGTGGGTGCCGTGATGCGGGTGCTTCCATTGGTTGGATTCTTTTTTTCTTTACAAAGGGAATCATATGGCAAAATGGAATATTCAATCCAATTCGGGCTCAAAAATCAGCAATGGTAGTATTTAGGTGTTAAAAGTATATTAGACATATTGCACCCCTATATTTTTAAAATAATTAATTTATTTTCCTATACTTTCATAAGAAAATTTCAATCTTATAAATAGTTTTTTATTTTATTATTTTTTTATTAATAATCAAATTATCCTTTATTTTTTTTAATGATCTTCGATATAAATATGAGATAAGAAATAATTGAACCTATTTTTTCTCTGTTAATGATCTTCTACGTAAATATGAGATAAAAAGTAATCTCTGTCGTGAATTTGATGAGCCCACGTAGAGGGTATTTTGATCATTTGTAAAAAAAATAATAAGATAAAAAATATTTATGGAGTGAAGGTTCTTTTTATGAAAGTATAAGGGGGTAAATTAATTCTTTTGAAAGTACATGGGTGTAAGTTAATCAATATGTATAGTACAAGAGACTAAATGACCTTTCACTCTAGTATTTAGTAATATCGAAATTTTGTATACACCATTCTTTTAGTGAAGCAATGTCTTTTTTTTCCATTTTTTTCACTTCAAATATTACGAAACAACGTCGTTTCATTAATCATCCAGAATGTTATATAAAAAATTTCTGTATGATTAACATTTTCGCTCAAAAATAGCTTGTTGCATTGGAGATGCTGGCGGGAGAGAAGGGCTTGTTCTTCCGAAGCTGCCTTGACCTGCCGCTGAAGAATTGGAAGGTGAGGTAACTTGAGTTCCTGGGAACTTAACACTTTCATAGTATCTAGCTCAATGCCAAATTCCCCTCTCGGATTCCTTAACGCTATGATAGTTGTGTTTAGCAGTTCTCCGAGTCCTCTGTACGCATCCGCCCCCACTGCATTCAGGTACAAGGACCAACCTCCATTGTCCCCCCCAGGTGCAATGAAGTGGAGCCAGTGCTGATAGAGTCTACGGTTTGTAGGAAATCGGGAGGATGTTCTGTGTTGAGCTCTAAATGCGCCCATTGAATCATCGCCAATGGGTCTATGTTTGTATGCATAACTGCTTCGACGCTCATCCTTGAGTCATCCCTGTCGGAGGTGAGCAGAAAAATCTGATATCCCAGGAGGGTAAAGAGAGTCCTAATTTGTCTAGGTAGTCTACATCCTGATTGTTGGTCCTTGGGATATACTCTATTGAAGTAGAGTTACAAGCCTCCCTAGCTAGATGAATTTGCCTTCTAAGTTCCCGGTTCATGTATTCTCGAGTGCCTTTCGTTAACATTTCCACTGCCGGTTTGCTATCTGATAAAACTTTTGTCTGCTGTAGTTGTAGCTTGCTGAGTAGCTGAAACCCGAAGAGAATGGCCTAAAGTTCTGTAGCCATGACTGAACAGATGCCCAGATGTGTTGAAAAACCAACCACCCAAGCAGAGTTCCTATCATGTAGTACCTCTCCACAAGCTGCAGCACCTGTAGAACAAACAACAACATCCACATATAAGTAAAAGTCCCCAGATAGGAAGAGTTGAAGATTTTCTCGCCGAGGTGAATTCCTTTGCTGTCTTTGAGATGTTGGGTGTGTTTGGTTTGTTGATATTTGTAGCGCCTTCCGAATTTCTGTAAATGTTGCTTGAATGGAAATGACTTGACTTTTTTGAGTGGTTTGATGGCCTTGAAACACCCTTTCATTCCTGTATGTCCATAATTTCCAGCATGTCGTAGCAAATAAATCCTGCCAAACAGAGGAAGAGTTAAGTCCATAAATATTATTAGTAATCCATAAGGTTAGGGAAGAAGTAGTGAAGAAGTTCAGAGGAATATTAGACCAGATTATCCTCCAAACTTCCTTACTATGATAATAATCACGAAGTATATGCATAATAGTTTCTTCCATGTTACAAATGCTGCAATCAGAAGAGTCTGCTAGGCCTCTCTTATATCTCTCACTATTGCACCATAGACCTCCATGTAGCAATTTTAGTTGCTTCAGGAACTTGGAGGGCCCAAGTCGCCTTCCAGCATGGTTCTGCTGGTAGGTGAGGGAGAGATGAGCGTAGATATAGTTGAGGAATAGCTGAAATTCCCATTTGCCGTATAAGCCTAAACACGAGCATCCTTCTTTCCATTATGATGAGGAGGTAGAATAGCTAGGATGCGTGCCACATAATCATCAGGGAGCCAACACGAGAGAAGGTTTGCATCCCAGCCATCTTGACCCCGACAAAAATTAGCTACGTTGAGAGCTATGTTGGATTCTGATACCAGTAACTTGGAAACAGATAGTAAGGGTGCATCAAATGCCCCTCAAATATCCACCCCGAAGTCCACTGAGAGTCCATCACCTATTACCAGTCTAGAAGCTTGAAGAACAATGGGGAAGAGTCTATTAATGTGCCGCCAGAGAGTTGTTCCCCCACTCCTTCTTAGATGATTACCTGGTTGAGATAGGAAAGGGTTGTACTTATCTTGTAGGACTCTCTTCCATAGAGCGTCTGGTTCAGTAAAAAGTCCCCAAGCTAGTTTCAGTAGAAGGCTACTATTGATGTCCTGAAAGGAGTACAAACCCAGGCCGCCCGCATTTTTATGTTGACAAACGTTGCTCCAGGATATGGTTGCCTAACTAGAAGCTGCCCCTGTTCCGCGTCAAAGGAAGGAATGAACAGTCTTATTCATATCCTTGCAGGTCGATATGGGGAAGTGAGTCGTTTGCATTTGATGGATGGGTATAACACACAACACTGATTTGGAAAGTACAAGTCGCCCAGCCATCGAGATTTTCCTTTTCTGCCAAACCCCGACCCTCTTTCACATTTTTATGGGTGTGGGGTGTGGCCTCATATGTATGTTTGGAGGTACATCCAATACTAATAAAATCACATAGCTTCTACTAACTTTCTTGTATAAACAAAGTTCCTCTTTGTTTTGGTTAAACGCGAGGTGTTTAACCTCATTATAAAAGCACTTGTTCCAACTCCTCGATGCTTGCGTCAATCCATAAATGGATCTTCGAAGTGTGCATACCTTATTAGCAAAGACTTATAGGTCTAAAGTCAGAGCAATGGATCTTTGAAGTTAGACAGTAATTTGGTGATGATTTTGCTAATGGAATTGCAAAGACTTATAGGTCTAAAGTCACGACATTGGACTGAATTATCTATTTAAGCAACCAAACATATTAGTGTACTTGTATGGATGTTGGGAGTTCATTTCCTGCAAAGAAAGATAGCAATGCTTCCATCAGATCAGGCTGGATGATAACCCGCATGATTTGAAGAAGTATCCAGTGAACCCATCTGGGCCAGGTGAGCTGTCACTGAACATAGACTGGACAACAACTTTTACTTCTTCTTGGTCTAGCCATTTTGTGAGTTCTTCATTCATTTCTTCAGTTATTAACTTTGGAATTTTATTAAGCAGATCTGAGGAGTCTATTGTGATTTTTGCTGTCAGTTGTGTTTTAAAGTGTTCTATAAATAGTTGCGGTATTTTGTCATTTTCCACAATATTCTGGTCTTTATCGTTCATCTTTGTTGTACATGATCTCAACCTTTTGGCTTTAACTGTTTTATGGAAGAAAGAAGTGTTGTTATCTCCTTCTTTGATCCATTTGATTTTGAACTTCTACCTTCAGAATATTTCTCCAGCCAATAAAGCCCATTTATGTGCCTCTTGAGCTCTAAGTCAGTTTTCTCTATCATTCTCATAAATTGTTCTTTCATATTTAAGTTCTAGGTTGAGCAGCTGATCTTCAGCATTTTGGAGATTCGAAGAGACATAGCCATATGTGGATTCTCATAAATTGTTCTTTCATATTTAAGTTCTAGGTATCAATTGCATGTTTGTAATATTTCGATCAATACGTAATTTGCACGAGTTGGTATAATATGTTCTGTTTTTGAAACATGAGGCAAAGCAACTGAATTGGTAAACTCAATTTTTGATTCATGATGTTCAATTTTGATTCATGGTGTTCATTTTTGATGTTTTGCTCTAACGCTAAATATTGACAAGTGCAGAAATAAAGGTTTTGGAGAATTGAGTAAGGACTCTCATGTCTTCGGGTCTCTCTTCATCAATCTTGATTTGTTCTGGATGATGCTTTTTTACATTCATTTGCCATGGTTTAGAACAATGTATAAACCCATTATTGTTCCTACTTGATTTTATCGGTATGCATATAAGAAGTGCAGCTCTTGAGTTTTACATTCGTTTGCACTTCTCATGTATAGGAGAGTATTGCTCAACAAATTTAGCCAATATTGTGGCAGGTTTTTCAGGACATTATTGCCAGATTAAAGGAGCGTCACAAGGGGAATGAAGTCACATGGATTGAATTGTTATTCTTTCTCTCATTGGTGTGATGTGTTTTCTTCTTTGGGTGTCATAATCTCACTCAATTAGTGGTCTGAAGTTGCAGGCAAGGTGGGAGAGTAGCTTGGGACTTCAATCTGCATAAGTAGGGTGACCTGACAAAGAAGTGGATCATGGGAAAAAAGAATATTGATACGGTAGAGTCCATTCTGGATATGTAGAAAGAAAGCACATGTATCGTTTGCCAGTTTAGACACTGTAAAGGTTTTATTCTTGACGATATCAGAAAACGTTTTTTCATTCTATGATGGAGTTGTCATTACATATCTAAGGTTAGTCTGTGGATTCAACACATCTTAGTTCTTTGTTATCTATGATTGTTATGTTTATACTTTTTCGTAGTGTCCATCTTTACAATCGTGGTTGTAGCCACGGGCAATATACTCAACTGATGTTGCATGTTGGTCAAATAATGTTGTTAATTGCATTACAGATCAATTGCATGTTTGTAATATTTCACTCATTACGTAATTTGCACGAGTGGGTATAATATGTTCTGTTTTTGAAACATGAGGCAAAGCAACTGAATTGGAAAACTCAATTTTTGATTCATGATGTTCAATTTTGATTCATGGTATTCAAATTTGATGTTTTGCTCTAACGCTAATCTTGACAGGTGCAGAAATAAAGGTTTTGGATAATCGAGTAAGGACTCTCATGTCTTCGGGTCTCTCTTCATCAATCTTGATTTGTTCTGGATGATGCTTTCTTACATTCATTTGCCATGGTTCAGAATAATGTATAAACTCAGTATTGTTCCTACTTCATTTTATCGATACGCATATCAAAAGTGCAGCTGTTGGGTTTTACATTCGTTTGCACTTCTCATGTATAGGAGAGTATTGCTCAACAAATTTAGCTAATAATGTGGCAGGTTTTTCAGGACATTATTGCCAGATTAGAGGAGCATCACGAGGGGAATGAAGTCACATGGACTGAATTATTATTCTCTCTCCTTGTTGTGATGTGTTTTCTTCTCTGGGTGTCATAATCTCACTAAATTAGTGGTCTGAAGTTGTAGGCAAGGTGGGAGAGTGGCTTGGGACTTCAATCTGTATAGGTAGGGTGACCTGACGAAGAAGAGGATCCTGGGAAAGAACGAATATTTATACGGTAGAGTCCATTCTGGATATGTAGAAAGAAAGCACATGTATCGTTTGCCAGTTTAGACACTGTAAAGGTTTTATTCTTGAAGATATCAGAGAACATTTTTTTCATTCTATGATGGAGTTGTCATTACATATCTAAAGTTAGTATGTGGATTCAACACATCTTAGTTCTTTGTTATCGATGATTGTTATGTTCATACTTCTTCGTAGTATCCATCTTTACACCCGTGACTTAAGCCACGGGCAAAATTCTCAACTGATGTTGCATGTTGGTCAAATGATGTTGTTAATTGCATGTTGGCCACACATGTCCACTCTATTACTCCATGAATCGTGCTTTGGGACACTCATCGGTGCAAGAATTAGCAAAGGAGACCGAACATGCAAAGGAACCTTAACTTCCCATTCACAACAAGCTTAAACACATTCATATGAAATGGAACGAAACGAGAACCTTAATTACACGAACAAAACATAGTAGCATTACATAGTTGAGGCTCAATCGAGCCCCAAGCTGAATGAGTTTAGCTCATACCAAATCAGCAACAACAATACCATAATACAAGTGCAGGAGAAAGAAATCAGGGTCCTCCTGCTTAAAGGTGACAAGCCGTGGCCTTAATTTCTCTCGCAAATCCTCTGCTCACTCCTTGGTTTCACCTAATTGCTGGATTTGCCCGAAGAGGGATGAATGATTCTTCACTGATGAAGCCGAATGGGACTTAATCTTTTTTCCAAAATGGAGTCATCCCCTGGTCAAAGACGAGAATGCCCTTTGTTTAAATACTCAAACATTTTGTCTTTCCCTCCTAAATATTTGTTTAGTGCAACACTCGGTTGGTGGGTTGGTCTTGGGCCAAAGATGGCTTCTTGCTGGTAGAAAAGAGACTTGGGCTGGATATTAATTCATCAGTTGGCCCCGAGGCTTTGATCGGCCCATTACACGTCTGAGGAGCACCTTGAGCACATCATATCCCGAATTATGCCATAATATGCATAAAAAGAGGCACATTGCACCCAAGTGTTGATCTTAGGGTCTCTTTCTCCAATCTAGCACAAATGAAGGCAATTTAGTCCATAATGTAGGTGTTAGATACATAAAATGGTATGAAATGATATGCAAAATGAGCTTCAAATAGGGTCTCATCATTTAGCCAGAAGAGGAATCACATTCACAGAGGCAGAGAAAAGGTGCATATGGTGTGCTCAACAAGAGGAATCCATTGTCCACCTATCCTTCCAACACGAGCATGCAAAGAAAATATGGGAGAATATATACAAATGGTTCGGTATGTAGATGCCACAGGAGGAAGAACCGAACAATCATCTTAGACAGCATATGGAGTTACTAAAAGGCCGAGCTGGTAGTGAGGTTTGGAAGGCAATATGGCAGGCTACATTGTGGTATATATGGAAGGAACAAAATGGAGTCAGATTCGACAATGAGGGTGTGACGGATGTCGAAGAAGATTAAGCTGTCGACATGGTCTTGGGTGGATGCACACGGCCTAAAGGCACAAGCAGTGACTATATCAGACTGGATGCGACATCCTAGGCTAACATGTGGATTAATGCATGCTTTTAAACCTCCGTCAAAGACTTAAGGCTTAGCAGATAACAGAAAGTAGGAAACTAATCTCTTGCTTCAGTGCACTCGGATATGATATCCAAAGATACATTTGTATATAACTATGTAACTATTTTCACTTGTTTAATGGAATCCATTTTCTTACAAAAAAACATAACTATAATGGACAACCTGACCTTTAATATTTTAAATGCTATCTCCTCGATATTCATGGTATATGAATGCCTCATATTAAATACTTAATTCGTTGAGGACATATTGTGTCAGGACTCACTCCTTCAAGTTGTACTTTGTAGATCTATATGACGCAAAAATCCATTCCCATTCGTATAATCACCATTACATAGGTAATATTTTCCTGCAATTAATAATACATTACCTTGCAGCACTTTTAAGTTATGATTCCTATGATGTACATTGTGAAGCACCATACTATCTGTGACAATGCCCTTCCAACCACTTAACACATATATGAACTTTTTGATTGTATCACCCGCACAAGTACGTTCAAAGTTGTGTGACCTTTGATTGTCTATATATGACTGATTCTCATGTGGGTGCATGAAATAAGATGTAGTTACCATTCAATGCACCTAAACATTCTTATGTTTTATGTATTTTTTGATAGTTAAGTGGCTTTCATTCCCAAAAAAACTCATATGTACAAGTCACAAAATCAGGATCTCACACATCCTGCTATTCAAGATAAAATTAGCTAAATTGCCTTCAGATTTAAAGTCTCGTTCGGATTAGCTAACCAACGGTTAGGGTAGCTGCTGAAGGCGATTGCCCACGAGACTCAAGCCATATCCATGCATCAATTTTAATTTTTTCAATTGTATCTTGCATCCCCTATCCATCATAGCATATAATTTCAATCGCACCATAGATGCCAAACAACCGCCATCCCAAATAGCTAACCACACTTCCTGACCTTGGCGACCTTTCACCCTTTTCATATGAGCAGACAAATTTTCGAGAGAAGTTGGAAAACTCTCATACGATACTCCTAGCCACAAGTATATCTCCTTCCATGTACCAATAGCCCGTACACATTCAAAAAATAAATGCTCCATAGTTTTTGTATCCTTAGCACACCAGGTACAGTGCTCGTGAGATTATTGAACTCAAACTCGACACCTCATTATATTATCCATGGTAGGAATACGTCCCTGTAACAACCTCCATACAAAGCATTATATCCAGCGAGGGATGACTCAACACCAAGAATGCTGCAACGACTTCTATTCATGCTCAGGAGGTAGAGGTGTTTCTGCAGTTTTCAATCTATATGCAAATAAGACTTAAAAGTTTCCAAACTTTCCATCATTCCAGTACCATTTATCTTGGTCATTTGAGAGGGGCAACAATTCATTTACAGATTTTATCAGCACCTGCAGTCTTTCAATCTCCCAGTCCCTCAGAGGACGTCTGAACGTCAGCTTCTACGAGTTTTGCAGCGCCTGATTTGGAGTAATTTCTCCAACCATGGCATTTTTATAGCTTGAGACTTTATACAGATCAGGAAACCTCAATGCAAGACAACCCTCGTTTGTCCAATTTTATTGTCCAGAAAGAT
Organism: Pinguicula primuliflora; assembly: GCA_025802335.1. Taxonomy (NCBI): domain Eukaryota; kingdom Viridiplantae; phylum Streptophyta; class Magnoliopsida; order Lamiales; family Lentibulariaceae; genus Pinguicula; species Pinguicula primuliflora. Next base: position 16,847 of record JAOYMZ010052221.1, on the reverse strand, counting down.
GCTAGCAATCCATCTCACAGTTTGAACTTTAAGGATATGTTTGGTAGCGTTATCGAGTTATCAAGCCTGATAAGACTGGATGTGATAACGGTTGATTACACCGTTGATTAGGCATGATAATTTGAAAGATTGATATGTTATCACCAGTTTGGTATCATGTTTATTCTGACGTTCTTACTCGACATGGAGTGATAGAACAGTAAAAACAACGACTAAAATGACCACAATACCCTTATTTTAATCACCTGTTCAGTAGGCATGATTGATATACATTTCTGCAGAATACAATCACTTGTTAAACATCATGCACAATTCTGCAGAATCGTATAAACAATACAAACCTGCACAATTCATAACCAAACACAAGCATTCATAACAGCAAAATCTCAGAAGCCAACACAAGCAACATAAGCAAGTTCCTCAACATAAGCAACATAAGTTCATCAACATAAGCAATAACATTGAGGCATCAAATCTATCCTTATTTGGAAGATCTTCACAAAGGAGTAACTGGATCCACTAGCATCTTTCAGCACTACCCAGATTGCACCACATCGCACAATCATGAGGACAACTCATCAACGTATAGCCGATCCTCATCTTCTCTTTGAAGGTCAAGTTTGGGTAAGTTTCTAACTCAACCAGAATGCTTTCAGTTGATCTTGGTGCATCCCAATAGCTTCTGCTTCTTTGCTTCCTTGGTCTGCATCCATTTCTTGATGAAGCTCAGAGAGAACTTTGCTTCTTCAAGGAAAGAGTATGATTCTGATTTTTTTGATGTTATAGACTTCTTCTTATTCTTACCATCACTCTCTTCTTTAATCATATGAGTCTTTGGTGGTGCCACAATCCCAGCATACTCCACACTTGTCTCACTATCATACTCATCGATAAAGTCTTTCACATCTTTGGTGCTGCCACAGTCTTTCCTTGTCTATGTATGATCTCTAACACCATCTCCAGTTGCACGGTCCCTCCCGAAGATCTCGCACCAGTCATCATAATAGGGACACGCCTTTCCCTTCAATGACTTAAACTCTGTGTTGATCTGTATGACAAAAAAAAGATTCTTTAATAAAAAACAGATTATGTGTACATTTCAATAAACAGATTATGCATACATTTACATAAACAAATTATGCATACATTTAAAAAACAGATTATGCATACCTTAATAATGGATTGTCGATTCTCCTCGTTGTCAACGATGATCATGTGATTATTAGGGTCAATTGGACACCACTCATACTCATGAAAGCCAAGACGATGTAGTACTATTTCTTCCACACATGAATCTTGGACTTCACATGAGACCTTCCCAAGATGTCACTACCATTTAGTTTTGCCATTTTCCTGTCTACACAAGCATTCGGAAAGACAGGTCCATTATCAGATTTTAGTCCCTCCAAAACCAGCTATTTTGCTGCATCTAGCAAAGCACGTTTCTCTGCTGGTATCCACTACTTTTTTGTAGTCCCTTGTCACCAGACATAATCTGAAAACCCAATTCAAAATGTATGTGAATATTGAATCACCCCAGAACACAACATCAGGCCTTATCTAAATACATAATGTATGTGCATATGTATGTATGTGTATATTGTATTTAAATGTATGTTGTATCTAACTACATAACGCATCCACATATTCTTGACATGCACAAATTTATGCAAAAACTGGCACATACACAAATTTATGCACATATTCTGCACAAGTCTGATGTATGTTGAATCACTCCAGAATGCAACATCAGGCCTTATAATAAATATAATGTATGTTGTATCTACTATATGAAATCCTGTTGCAGAGACCCAATTCAAAATTAGTAGCATTTCAGAAACCCAATTCGAAATCGAGTTTTTTGAATTCGAATTTCAGATACCCTAAATGGAACGAGAACAGAAACCCTAAATCAAACAAGGAACAAAAATCGTAAATCGAACAAGAACAAAAACCGTAAATTGAACGAGAACAAAAACCGTAATTCGAAGACAATCCTTAAACCGTAAATCCGTAATTCGAAGAAAAACCCTAAACCAAAGAACAAAATCTATAAATCGAAGTTCTTGTAAGATGATTTGAGAGGCGATGGCAGAACGAGATTTAAGAGGCGATGTCGGCGGCGCCAAGTTCGAACGAGAGAGATCAATACAGGATTAGGGCATAAGGACGAACGAGAAAGGTCAATAGAAGATGAGGGCTTGAGATAAGAAATATGAGGGTAAAATTGTATAGTGGGGCGTGATAAAAAAAGAGTGATAAGTAATCCCTGGGGGCGAGCGGGGATTAGGTGTCAAACATTATCACAAATTTTGCGGGTCGAAAGGATTATAGAGCGCGATCCGGTAAAATTGAAAACACCACCCAACATAAGTTTTGATTAAAAAAAAATTATCAAGATTTCAAGCCTTATATTGATACCAAATGTACCCTAAGTTATCATGGAACCATTTTTTAGAAATTGCTACATTCTATATGTCAGACCATATTTTAGAGACCCCATCCGGCATTGTCAAGAGTGAGTAATCAATTGCTCTACAATCCTGCTTCATATACTTTGTCCTGATAATAGACGGCCAAAGACTACAAAGCTCTGTCTCGAGGCGCCACAACCACTTAGACAACAAAGAAACATTCATAGCTTCAATATTTCGGATTCCAAATCCTCCTGATTTCATTTCTAGATTGAGGATTTTCCACTTCACCCACTGTATAGGCTTGCTTCGAGAACCTGAGCTTCTCCACAGAGAGTTGCTCATCAATCTTCTCATTTTCAACTGTTTTTGGCATCTTGAAGATAAACATATAATAAATCAATAGGCTCAACAAAGAAGATTTTATTAGTGTCAATCTTCTAATTCTTGCTTATGTTTTATGCACTATATACACGTTTGTCCTTGCACCAATATGCAACATTCAGATTATGCTGAATTAATTAAACGCCTTATACCTTGAACTACTTGAACCTATAATCCCAACCCTAGTCACTCATTGGCTTCGGTATGGAATAAATATATTTTTCTATTTGTAAAAATCATTAAAAACTCTATAAAAATATTGATTAATAGTTCTATCATTTGGTTCAAAATCAGTTCATAGTATTCTAATTTATTGATGGTGGACCACTAATTTTAAAAATATGAGAAATATTAGGTGCACAATTTTTTTTTTTGTATAAAATTTGTATAAAATGAGATTAAATTTAATCTCATTTAGATCATATTTTTGAATGAGTAATGTTAGATGTACAAATTTTTTTTGTACAAAATTTGTACAAACTAATACTAACCATTAGATTAAATCTAATCTCATTTAGATCATATTTTTGAATTATCAACAAAACAATCTAATAGGTGTTATTAGTTTCTACCAAAAAAATTGTACACCTAGCATTTTTGTTTTTGAATTATCAACACAACAATCCAATGAATGTTATTAGTTTGTAAAAATCTTGTACAAAAGAAGTTGTACACCTAGCATTTTTGTAAAAATATTTCGCTTTGTATGATTGTAATAGTGTATGTACTATTGACAAATTTACCTGTCGAGACCATTAAAAATGGATTAAATGTCCTTATGTCCATACTTCTAATCCTGACTGTCGAATTTAAATACGACGGTCAGGATTAAATCAATTTTCTTATCCAAAATTGCGGATCAAACCGACATTCGGAGCGAGTTATAAATACTATAAAGAGAGCCACTATGTACCACGACCTTATCCCATCACCTTAGTCTCATCTCACATTAGAGTGAGTCCCAAAGTCCAACATTGGGACCCACACAATTCCATATGAGAAGGAGGAAAGAGAAATGCTATGTCACACTAATTTTTTTTATATATTAAGGAGGCTGCTCTTGCCGTGATACATAGGAGCTAATTTCTGTTCAGGGGGTCAAAATCAAAAGTGTCCGGTTCAACGCTGCGTGATGCAGGGGCTCCATATAGTTCCGATTGCCGTGTCCTTAGAACCACGCTATCCCGCTCCAGATCCTTGCGGACGAGGAGGTGTACCTCATCGATGTTCCTGGCAGTAAGGCCCTTCTTGGCCAGACTATCCGCCGTTGAGTTCTTGTCATGCAGGATGTGAGTAAATGCTATGTATGAGAAAGGCCTCATTAGATTGGTAAGCCTGACTATCAGAGGCGACAGTGGTTCATCAACGTCCCTCTTCCGTATCAGTTCCAATGCTCCTGTGGAATCTGTGTGGCATTCCAGGCATGTGACTCCAGCCTGGGCTGCCAGCTCTATTTCATGGATTATCGCCCAAAGCTCCTCTTGAAGGACTGTCATGCGACCCATGCTCTTCGAGAAGCTAAGTAAAGCCCTTCCACTCCTATCTAGCAGTACACCCCCAACAGCGACTTGGTTCATATGCAGGGACACGGCTTCGTTCACGCATATTGTGAAGACTCCGTGACTGACCAGGTTTGGCACGCCGCTGGTATCGAAGACCTGCTGACCATTGCTCTCCATCAATCGGCGGTGTATTATCGGAAGCTGCTTCCGTTTACCCACCAATTGAACACGCTGCAATTCAAGGACTAGGGCTGTGATTTGTATAGGGATGCTAGACGTTGCAGTGTGCTTATCGTTGAAGATCTCGTCGTTCCTCGCCGTTCAGATGGCCCAGCACGCAGTTGTGAACCATAGGCTCTAATCCTGTTTCCTTTGCGTGCTAGGCTCCAATAAATTCTATCGTAGCCAAACACGGGGATCCGTCGCCACCCAAAACGGGTGGTGTAAATTCGGGGCTATCGCACACCACACCGCCCTGCTTCGATGACAATCACGCAACGCATGATGTCACACTAATTTTTGATGCTAAAAATATACTAAAAGCGTGTTAGTGATATTTGATTGACGCATAGGTTGGTCCATATAATCACTATATCCAATCAAATGTTACCAACAAACTTTTAGTTATTTTTGTGTCAAAATTTGGTGTGATATAATATTTCTGAATTACAGGTGTCGCGTAAAGGTGATGGGATCCGGTCGTAGTACCTATCACTTTTGGGGAAGAGGGGATGCGAGCTGGCCCACCTGCTGGCCAATGTAGCAACGCTCTCACAGAAAATTCTAATAACAATGTTAGTCATACATACTTATTTGACATCATTTATTGATATTATGATGTGGCACCATCACAACCACAAATTTTATTATATATATCTATTTCTTTTCTTTTATTTATAATTGTAATTATTGATCCATAATAACATTAATTAATAGTGTTAATAAATTATGTATAAATAGCATTTTTCAAATTATAAGGCTACTGCACAACCTCTACAGTTCTACTGCACTCGCAAAATCCTAACCCTACTTATAAGCTAAAGTTACCAAGATGCCCTAACTACGCATACAATTTACCAAAATAAAGAACGAAGTCTGAACGGCAGACTCGAGCAAGAGTTTCCTCACCACGAATGGTGCGTTGCTGGCTCCATGTTACTGACGAATGGTGCGGCTGAAACGATTGCCTCTCTCCCTCGAAGTAGCTGCGCAGAAATTTCTGGTAATTTTTGTGCTCTCACAGATTTTTTTCCGGTGAAGTATGGGCAACTCAATCGAGTGTCAATCCTTTCGTCCGTATTTCAGAATCGGTACGCAGTTTCCGTACGACCGCCGAGTCGAGGCTTATGGAGGAAAGTATCTTTAATCCAAGGTGCGATGATCCATGCTCCAGGTAAGAAGTTTATGGAAAACTGTTGGAATAGTATACTTCTATGATCCATTTATAAGAATATACATAATGAGCCTCTGCCACATTCAGCGTCCGAGCAGTGGTGCTTCTGTAAGAGACCGCGGAATGATTTTTCAACTGTCGAACTGCTGTGGTCGAGGCGTTATTTTCATGCCACAGGTTTTAGCTTTGAAACTCAAATGATTAGCGGTTTAACGTTGGTGATTAGCTTATCTGATCTTACTAGCTTTTAAATTTTGGCAGGTGCTCATCAATCTGGGGAACGTGATTACTATGAGGTTCTTGGCATTTCAAAGGATGCCACAGCATCTGAGATTAAGAAGGCTTTTCACGCTGTAAGAAAAAGTTCAGCTGCAATTAATAACTCGATATGCTGAAAACTCATTATCTTTTCAGTAGTTAAAAAATGTGATTCCATTGTTTTATTTTCCGATGAAATTATGAATACATTTTGTAGCTCGCCAAGAAATACCATCCTGATGCTAATAAGACCAATCCATCTGCGAAGAGAAAATTTCAAGAGATCAGAGATGCTTATGAGGTCTTTCATGATCTTCATCCTTTTATTTTCACTTATATTTCATCAGGACGTAGCAGTCACTTTCTGTAATGATATGATAAAATTACAATTGTGTGCCATTTGATCGTGGAAGGTAATTCCAGACTTTGCGAGATCCCGACAAGAAAGCTCAATATGACAGGGTACAATATCTAACCCAAGAATTGTAAATATGCATATTTTTTAACTAAAGAAGATATACCAGGAGAGAATGCTGTCTCTCTCTCTCTCTCTCTCTCTTCCTTGGGACTTGCTGGCTCATTTTCATGTTTTTCTTTTTTTTCTGACTAGTTATATGTGCTTGGAGTTCTGTTTATTGGCTTATTCTTGGCAATTGATTTCCTGTAACAGATGAAACCAAGTTCAGAATGGAATAAGGGTGGTGAATATTCTACTAGGGAGTGGGATGATATGAAACGTGCCCATAATACACAGTTTTCTGATTCGTTTCACAAAATTTTTTCGGAGGTATCTTTGGTCCTCGCATATATAGATTTTTGGAAATGGCAAACTGAGTCAAATGGTCTTGATTTTACTAACACTACTAATACCTATTTGTTTCTGATAGATATTCGAAAGTAAAATAGAAAATGTGGCTGGCGATATTCAGGTGAACCTTTATTTGAACCAGCCATCACCTGTCACATTTCACAATTAAGAAAGGGCCTAACTGTTCATTGTGGATACAGGTGGAACTTGCACTTACATTTTCTGAAGCTGCTAAAGGATGTATAAAGGATTTATCATGCGATGCAGATGTACCATGTGATTTTTGTGGTGAGTTAAAAACACAATGCATCAGGAAGATTTGTATTGCTTTTGCTAAAATCTTTTGTAATCAACTCAGGGTTGTCTCCTTAGACTTTGATTTCAATTTTCTTTCTTAAGTGAGCTGAGATCTTTCATAAAATGTTTCATCCTTTTATAATAAATTCTCTAATGATCTCATTTATTATTCCTGGGGTAGACAAAAAATGGTCATCCTTTTCTTTTTCTGTTTTGTTTGGCTGCACATATAATTAAAGCATTGTGCGTGAGATCGTAATTGCATTTGCTTCCTTTTAACTGGGAACTCTTATCTATCTTATATTTGTTTATTCAGAGGGTCGCGGGTACCCAGTGGATGCTAAGATGAAGCTTTGCTCCACTTGTGAAGGCGACGGAAGAGTAAATATTCTTTTATCAACTTTTCTTTTATAATAATAACTCTTTTTACTGCTACTAACTCGTTATCCATGGTAGATTAAGTTATTTAGATTATCTGAAAACATCAAATGCTTTTCAATGGCTTTAATTTTGTTTTTAACTTATGTCTACCTGCTTTTGTCAGATAACCATACCACCATTTACCACAACATGCCATACTTGTAGAGGATTCGGTCAAATAATCAAGGTTTAATATTGTTCTTCCTTATCCATTTATGTACAGTTTTCATATATTTACTACAATGAATATTGTTCAGGAATACTGCATGGCCTGCAAAGGATCAGGGATCTCCAGAGGAGTCAGGGAGGTTAAAATAACCATACCTGCAGGTTGGTTTTCTGCGTGCAAGTGGCCGAATTTGCACTTTTCCCTCGTATGGAATGATTTACCATTCGTCAAAATCGAGAATTGTCATTTTGGCTGTGATCATCATAAGAATTGTTCAATTTTTTCAATTGTTATTTTTCATCTGGAATTCAGACGAGAGCATAGAAGAAACAAATGTGAAGGTCTAGGGTTTAGGGTTGTTTCGATGTACAAACCTGGTCATATCAATGTACAAACATGGTTGTTTCAATTTAGAAACCTTGTTGTTTCAATGTACATACCTTTATATTAAGTTGTATCTGACAGAATGTTGATACTTTTACCTTTTATACTAATTATATTCACACTAATCTGATTAAAGCTCTTTGTATTCTTTCCAGTTTTTATCACGAAGTTCAAGAGATGTTTAATTTATTTTTTTCCTTCAATCTAGGTGTGGATTCTGGCGATACCATTCGTGTGCCAAAAGCTGGCAATTTTGGTGGATCAGCAATGCCTTCTGGTGACCTACTTATAAAGATAAAGGCAGTGATTTTCTTTTTCTTTTTTCTGTTATGATTGTTGATTATTGTTATGAATCGTAACTTATGATAACATGGATGACCATCCTCGTAAAAGGTTGATGATTGACCAAATTGATATAGGTATAGAACATATTTGGAGGAAAAGTGCCCACGAATTATTGGGGTACCAGAGTATTGATGAAAACGATATTGTCATCATTATAATTATTTAATTTTTATTTTTACTTTATTTTTTGTAGGTTTATTTAAGCTTGTCTAGGGGATTTATCTTCGAATAGTAGCCAATATCTAAATATTCAAGGATCATACATACTCATTTACTGGGTTGGTATTAAGTTACGTATTTAAATGTTGAAATCTGGTTTGATTGGTTTGGTTCTTTTATTTTCGACTGAACATTACATGGAAGATGGGTTCATGTTTAGCTAAATTTGTATATATAAACAACAAATGTATATTAAATATTAATTAAACCTGAGTTGTGTCAATAAAATAAGTATAACATGCTATCTATCTGCAAGTTTTATCTCGTGCATGTTTCAGAAATAAATACAATTTACTAAAATGCTCTTTTGCACTTTCTAGGCTTATTCCATTTCCACTATCATTTATTCTGGAATGAATTCATAAATATACCTATCCAGGTTGCTGAAGATTCTATATTACGTAGAGAAGGCGCTGATGTTTATGTGGATTCATATCTTAGCTTTACACAAGTAAGAACCATTATTTCATTTCAATTTATTTAATTCGATCTTCTGCCTATTTCTAGGAATTTTAACCTTTTAAGAATAAATTGGGGAGTGTACTAGAATGACATATCTATAGTATAAAATGGTACACCTATAAAAAATTATGAAATAGTAGATTTGATTGATCGTACTTTGATCATAGATCCTCTATATATACTTCTAGTGGAGTAAGACTTGTATCATTTTCATTTACGATTTGTAAGAAGGTTGTGGTGAAATCAGTTTTATTCTTGTTCTATTACGCTCCATACAGGCTATTGTTGGTGGTAGCATTGAGGTACCAACGCTTTCTGGGAAGACGCAACTGCAAGTATGAGATTTATCATTCCTTTTCAAAACCATACTCCCACATGTTTTGTCCAAGATTCTCATGTAGAGTTCATCAGGATTATTCCGGAAATTTATTTGCTCACTCACAGACGATTAATCAATTTTCAAATTTGCACATCTATGTCGCATGTAAGATTCTTATGAAAGTTTCTATGGTTTATGCAGTTATGCTGTCAAAATGATACCGAGTAATTTGATTAAGTATATATTATGATCGAGGCAGTGTTTTCTTGCTTAATGCGATAATGATATATGCACATTTCAACTAGTAGATGTTTGAATTTACTTTAAGTTTTTCGAAGTATGGATTGTTAGTACTTCTTTGGGCATGTTCGCAACAGTTCTACTCATCCTAGATTATGTATTTTTTGTTCACTTTGTTACTCGGTTTCTGAATTCAAGTTCTTGAATTAAAGGAGCATGTAATGTTTTGCCAAGCACGCCTCTTTTTTGATATTTGAGATTACCAGGGTTGATGAGCTTAGGGTTTTTTTGTCAAGCATATCTCTTAGTAATACTTTTTATACTGAATCCATTGTTGGTATTCATGGCGGTGGCCTATTCGTTTTCATGCCTACATGAATCATATTGAAAGGACTGAAATATGATGGATGGGATGAGCCACGTTCGAAGAGTATGTCATTTGCTTTTTGGATTTATGAGAGGCTGGGGATGAAGAAGTTGTTGCAGCACTTTTTTTTGTGTGTGTGGGATACTCTTATTGAATAAAAACCCGGGGGTCCTACACTCGTAGTGGAACTGATTATATTGAAATTCTGGCTAAGTTCATGACAGGGAAAAGTAGGTTCCATATTCATGTTGACTACACTTGTCAGGTGCATTAAATGGATAATTATGGGATTCTTTAGAATTATATTGGCTCTTTTTGGTGTACAGGTGTTGGTTAAATTAAAGTAATGTTTGATAGGCAGAGAAGATATGTATAAAATAAGAATACATTGAACATATATAATGGTATGGGATGGACCAATTCAGTTATAATGGAATAGATTTAGTAGAGTATAATAAATCTAGGTTCTGTTTTGATTTGCCCAAATCATATTAACTATCGATATGATTTGCCTAGTATCGAGTTTTGTTACAGATTTTTTTTGGATTTAATTTTATTCATTCTTCTTTTTGCTTATTTTTATCATAATGCAGATTTAAAAAGAAACTAATCATTTTTTGTAAATAAAACTCCTTTCTAGGATATTTATGCATGGGACGATATTTTTATGATAAAATAAAACGATGGTGGAACTAATCTGGATTCTAAGACAACTTGTCTAAGATTGATCACTTGAATTTATGTGGTGTTCTACTTCCATCAGTTTGAGAATCTCTTGGCTGTGCACATTAACGATTATTTCTTGAAGTTACAAACTTGTAAGATGAACAATCTAGGATATGAGTTTTATTAAGCCTTTCCTCCTCGACAGTTTTTCTCTACAAGTGTTTCTTTTTAAGCTAATTTTTTTTATTAAGTTGCTGTTCTATCTCATATTATTTTAATGTATTTATCATACTCGCTTCTTTGTCTACTGTTGCGTCCATTACAGATACCAAAAGGCGTTCAGCACGGGCAACTAGTTCGGTTAAGAGGAAAAGGTGCGAATTCTGGTGCACCATAGTTATTATTTCTTTGACACTACGAATTCACTAACGAGCATGATGTTTCAAAGGATTCCCAAAGAGTGGTTTTTGGGTGGACCATGGGGATCAATATGTTCGCTTCTGCATAAAATTTCCTTTGTAAGTTATTTCTTTTTCGTTTCGTCTGCTTACTTCTTGATCTATGAATACACGGAGGGATGCATCTTGCTTGGGAATTTGTTATTACCTATTACTTGCTTAGTTAGAAATTTTTTTTTTCCGGAAGAGTATCTTCTCTGGTAATTTGTTGGCAACCTCCGGCATGCACATTCTTCATGACTTTGTTGTCTTGAATGTGGATCCGACGTGAACACACACGTGTACATACATAGTGATTGGTGATTTATAATCATGACGGTCTATGGTCTTCGTTTTTCTCATATAAAAAGTCAATTTGAGCAGGTTCATTTTTCTCTCTCTGTTTGTCTATAAACATCTCAATTTTGAATCTGGCATTCTATGTTATGATCTATATTTATAACTTCCTATGACTTTTATGATGTATAAGGAATGTGAATGGTTTTAACTTCCTTTGGATCTAATTTGATTCTTCAGATCCTTGAATGAAAAGCAACGCGCTATACTAGAAGAGTTTGAGAAAACAATTGACGAACATTCCATATCTTCTGAAGGCAATTGGTGAGTCTAGATTTGGCTCATATTGTCTCATCATCATCTAAAAATGGTCTGTCCTCTATTGAATTGAACAATCGTTTCGATAATTGAATGCTGAAATTTACTGGTACTGCACTCTGCATATATATTATATACTAATCTAGTAGATAAACACTGCCTTGTGTATAAACAATTTCAAGGTTAACTACACCTTGTTTATATATTCTATCAACAAAGAGGAGGATATATAGCCATCCTCAAATACACAAATTGTGTCACTCACATTTAATTTCGGTCACTCCCATAGTCTGTTAGCGAAATTGGCCACATCGATAGAAAGTCTATCAAAGGAGATGCTCCATCGCCAGAATCTTATAAACCCTAAATTAGGACTACTTAACCTAAGAAAAGATTTGCAACGAAATTACCGGTGATGGAGTTATCGGAATTTCGTCGAAGTATGGGGTTTTTGGTTTGCTCTGTATAGTCTTTCTATCGATGTGACCAACGGACTATGTGAGTGATCGAAATTAAACGTGAGTGACATAATTTGTGTATTTGAGAATGCGCAACCATCAACAAATGCCATAGCATAGGTAGGCACAAGTTTCTGTGGCACTACCTTGTACGTTTTCTACAACCATTATCAATAAAAGCAAGGGTTTCATTAAAAAAAAGTTTCTGTGGCATTTTCTTTGAGAAGATAAATATCCATTTTGTTCTGATGCAGATATAGATAATTTTTCTTGCCTTCCGAGTTTCCAAACAATTTGTATTCGGAATGACAGATGTAGCTACTAATCTGGACCATTTTGTCTGAATTATGTATCATTCTCTTACATATATTATACGGTATGGTGTCACCATAAGATGGTGAAAAGTGGTAATATCTTAGCAGGCTTTACCAGCGGCTCTCTACTGGTTAAACTTTCAGGTGGCAGGATTGGGTTAAACAAGCAACAGGGTCCAAGTTCATTGTCGAGTTCTCAGTTTTGATGGTGCTATTCTTGTTCTTAACCAGAATCCTGACTTAGTACTAGAGAGCTTTACAGGATCATAAATCGACAAGTGGGGATCCATGCCCTCTTAGAATACAATTTTGGAGATCCATGCCCTCTTAGAATACAATTTTGGAGATCCATGCCAGCCGTGGGTCATTTTCCTCGTTTCATCTAGTCCCTGTGCATCAGATCTTATTGTTAAGAGTGTTGTTTTAGCTCATATCCAGCCAGGGCAACAGATACTGAGTTTGGCGAATTTTGTAAGGCACAACATAACTCTCATAAGTCAAATGTTCTTGTTAAATGGTACAGTTTTTTTGACGGGTAGTGAGAATACGAGAACACCTTTAGGCTCCTGTTTGCATGAAAAACAGCTTTTGGCTTTTGTAGAAGTTCTTTTTACACTGTTTGATTTTGGCTTTTGGCGGAAGACTGACAGTGGAAAAGTCCAAAAGCCAAAAGTTCCCTTGGAGTAGTTTCTGGGAGACTCAAGTGGTGGCAATTTTATGATTATTTAAAAATTCACTTTTAAGATAATTTTGTCTATATATAAATTGATAATACTAAAATATCTAAAAAAAAATTTCGTATTATATCTATTTTGTCACATTGTTTTTTTTTTAACTTTTGTTATAGTAAAATCTCACTGCAAACACTTTATAATTTACTTATAAAAGTACTTTTTTTAAAATCCCTTCAAAATTCAAAAGCAAATTTTGAGTAGAACTTGCAAACAGAAACTTAATCGAAGAGCTTTTCAATCATATGGCAACTGTGGAAGATGATATGGAAAGTAAAAATTTGGGCAGGAAAAGCACAGAAATACACTTGGCAGCATACCATAGGTTATGGAGTGATCCCACAATTAATGGTCATTCAATAATGTATTGCCATGTGCTTTTCTTGTTGTTTTCCTTCTTATATTTTCCTTCCCCTTATCATTTTCCGGCAACTGGAGACCCATGAAAATTGTCCACAATTAAGTATGGAGGGCAAGCATACTTCTATCCATTTTGAGAAACTCGACACACTTGTAGTTGTACCACAGACAAAACTGCAGACAGTGCCTTCACAAAAAAATTGAAACACGACTTCATTGTTGTCATCTAAGCGAGTTGGCGCAGAGCACAACTTTGAGATCCGGTAAGGACGACTACACATACAGGGTGCAGTTTTTTTTTCAGAGCAATATTGGGACATTCTTTTGTAAAGCGGAAAATATAAAGAACGATACAAAGATTTTACATAGTTCGGGAGAAATTCCTACTCCACGGTGAGGTTGAGGTGCCTCTTTTTCTTGTTGTGTTTAGGTTTTAGAGTATTACATATATAGGGGATGAGGATGAGTTCCATTATCCCATGATTCCCTCAATTCCCCTTATTTAGGGATCCTCTAATAAGGTAAGGATTCAAATGTATTATCCTTACATTATTTACAACAATATCCTAAATCTCAACACTCACCCTCAAGTTAGGTGACGCGTAATCGATGCCTAACTTGGATAATACATCATGGAAGGCACGATCGTTGACTGCTTTTATCAGGATGTCTGCTAGCTGGTCTTCAGATCTCACAAACGGAAGTGTCACAATCTTGCCTTCAAGTTTCTCCTTGATAAAATGACGATCAATCTCAACATGCTTGGTATGATCATGCTGGACTGGATTCTCGGATATGTGGATTGCCGCCTTATTATCACACATCAAGGGGTATGCATCCTCGGGTGGAAATCCTAACTCAGGCATCAACTTGATAAGCCAAAGGACCTCGGTCACTCCTCTAGCAATCCCTCTGAACTCTGCTTCAGCACTCGACCTCGCAACCACCTTTTGTTTTTTGCTCCTCCAAGTGACAAGATTACCTCCAACAACAAAGGTAAAGTACCCAGATGTGGATCGCCTATCCATATGGTTCCCAGCCCAATCTGCATCAGTGTATGCCTCAATCTTTAGGTTCCCATGTCGACTGTACAGGACACCGGTGTCAGGTGACCCCTTCAAGTATTGCAGTATTCTCAGGGCCGCCTCCATGTGGTCCTTCTGGGGGTTGTACATGAATTGGCTCACAACTCTAACTACATGGAAAATATTCGGCCGTGTATGTGCGAGGTATATCAACTTTCCAACTAGATGCTGGTACCTGCTTTTGTTCGCCGGTTCAGCTTTGTCTACTATCCTTAACCCAAGGTTCGATAGCATGGGTGTGTTAACCGGTTTGCACTCAAGTAACCCTGTTTCAGCGAGAAGATCCAAAATGTACTTTCTCTCAGAAATGTAGATCCCCTGCCGAGATCGCATCACCTCAATACCAAGAAAATACTTCAACATACCCAGATTCTTCATCTCAAATTCTCAGAACAGATTCTTCCTCAGTTCTTCAATCTCATCAACATCATCTCCGGTAATAACCATATCGTCGACATAGATGATAAGACGCGTGATCCCCTGGGCTCTATGCTTTAGGAACAAAGTCTGATCAGAATTACTTTGAGAGTATCCACATTTATTCATGACAACAGTGAACCTTCAAAACCAAGCCCTGAGTGATTGCTTCAAGCCATATAAGTCTTTCCTCAGTCGACATACTTCGTGGGGACGGAAATTTGAAGAGAAACCAGTCGGTGGAGCCATATAACCTCCTCAGATAGATCTCCATGAAGGAACGCATTCGTCACATCGAACTGGTGAAGGTGCCAATCTAGGTTTGCCGCTAGTGAGAACAAAACCCAAATAGTATCGAGTTTAGCCACTGGAGAGAAAGTTTCTAAATAGTCCACTCTGTATGTCTGAGTGTATCCCTTAGCCACTAATCGGACTTTGAATCTCTCAATTGAGCCATCGGCTTTCCTCTTTATAGTGTAGACCCAACGACATCCAACAGTTTTCTTCCCTGAAGGCAGATAACATATATCCCAAGTCATGTTCTTCTCAGGAGCACTCATCTCAATCTGCATAGCCTGTTTCCATTCTGGAATCTGTAGTGCTTCTATCTCATTGCGAGGAATATCCTCACTATATACAGCAGTCACAAATGCCTGCGTGGATGTAGACATGCTCCCCCTCACGACATCAGCGATAGGGTATCTCTTAGTCTTTGGATCATGCTCTGGAGTGTACCTCTTCTGTGGAATTCCCCGGATAGACCTATCGGGGAGAACTCGAACAAGGATAGGAAAAGAGTACTAAGGCCTTGCACTATGGTCAGACGGCAAAACCGAAACATCCAGAATATCCAAATCAGGGACAAGTGTACTTATCGGAGTATCCATCAGAGAAGACATGTGAGGTTGCTCTGCTAAGTCTGGTTGTACTACATCGTCGTCATGCTCTGGAGTGGGCGGGACGGACCCAGGTGGCTCTGATGCGTGAGGCACATGAGATGATGTGGATGGGAGTAGGGATGTAGGAGATGGAGGTGGTGGTGCATGAGGCACAACCGTAGACAGTGGCGTCTCACTGAACGAAGGGCTCAACCAATCAAGGATGTCGAATGAAGGAGTCTCCCCTGACTCCTTGATCGGGTAGGTATATGATTGGGATAGAAGTATTCTGTCTCGATAAAGTCACAATCTATGGTAACGAACATCCGACGAGTGATGGGATTGTAACACCGATACCCTTTCTGAGATTTCCCATAACCAACAAACACACATTTTTCTGAGCAAGGATCAAACTTCGTCTGATTAACCTTAGGAACGTGAACATACACCGTGCAGCCAAACACTCGAGGAGTAACAGTCAGTGGTGGAGGAACATGAGTGTAATCAGATAGAGCATGAATCGGGGTTCGGAAGTCTAGAATCTTGGTGGGGAGCCGATTAGCCAGATACACAGCAGTCGACATGGCTCCAGGCCAGAAAAATTTCGGGACTTTCGACTCAATCATAAGAGCCCTTGTAATTTCGAGCAAGAAACGATTTTTCCGTTCGGCAACACCGTTCTGTTGAGGGGAATAGGAGCAGGTGGTCTGATGAATCATCCCTTTTTCCAGGACAAATTTCTCCATCTGATGGTTGACAAACTCCCCGTCATTGTCGGATCAAAGAATCTGAATTTTACTTTTGAACTGAGTGAGAATCATATGATAGAATTGAGAGAATTTGTCAAAAACTTCAGATTTATGCCGAAGGAAATAAACCCAAGTCATCCTCGAACAATCATCAAT
>JAOYMZ010052220.1:0-46010 GCA_025802335.1 Pinguicula primuliflora | reverse complement strand
CTCATGATTCCTTTGCTTAAATGTTTGAATCTCAGTAAGCACTCTTGCTGTTCTTGATGGTGGAAAAAAATGAGACAGGAAAACTTTTCTCAAGTCCTCCCAGCTTCTAATAGAATCTGGTGGAAGACTGTATAACCAGTCTTTTGCTTTGTTTTTGAGAGAAAATAGAAATAGTCTAAGCCTCAAAGCCTCCTGGTCCACCCCATTGATTATTATGTGTCACAGATCTCCAAGAATCATCAATGTGTGAGCAAGGGTTGCTGTTTTCTGACCCTCCAAACATAGAGTGGCTCTGCATAAACTGAATGGTGCTAGGCTTGAGCTCGAAGCTATGTGCTCTTATCACTGGTCTTCTGATAGGAGGGTCCAAAATTTCTGCAGTGGGCATGGCAAGTGCCTCAATAGGCAAATCATCATCATGAGGTATCAACTCTTGGTTTAGATCATCCATTTGTGCAGCAAAATTCAGCTCTGATTCAGCTTTAGATTCAAGGTGCTCAGATTCAGTTTCTGATGTACAGCTTGCAGTTCCTTGATTTCTTCTCAATAATCTTAGCCTCCTCAAACGTATTTGCTCCTTAGAATCAATAGCAACAAGAGGTGCTTTGATCATATACTATCTGCAAACACAGAATTGCAAAATATCAGTAACTAGAATTAAAAACAGAATAGGTAATGAAAGGGAAAATAATGTATTCTACTAAAATAAAATTGCATTCAATAGCATTGCCCTCCCCGGCAACGGCGCCAAAAACGTGATGGACAAATTCATGAATACATGCAAGTGCACATGATCAAGTCATAATATAATGCATAAGCAAGGGTCAGATCTCAGGGAGGGGATGTATTCTACACAATCTGAAATTAGCAACTATCAAAGTGACCCAAAATCTTCAGGAGTGCATAACTTTTAAACTACTTGACCAAACTGAGTAAACTAAAATTATCTACGTAGCCAAGGAGGTGTAGTTCAATTGTTTAGATGACCACCAAACCAAAATCGTAACACAACAGGAGATAAAAATTAAAGAGTGGAGATAACTCAGGGCTTTAGTTTTGTGCTTTGCCTAAACTCTGTTTTCAGTTCATAAATCCATTCTAACTAGCCTTCTACTCAATTTTAATCCCACAGAACCCTTCATAATCCATCCTATTTTACCAGGTATGGAGCATTTCATCCAACTTAAAGGCAAGTTAGGGGTAATACCCCAAGGACGGCCAATTGGAGAACCTCTTTGGTCTTGTTCTTATATGTGATATCTCAAGTTGGGGGTAATACCCCCAGGACGGAAACAAGTAACATGCTCTTGTAGAATCCTCACACCTATATGGCAGTAGTGTGCAAGAATCACCTATATGTGCTCAAATAATCCGGCCGAAATCATTCAAACATAGAGAGCATAACATGAAACTAATAAAACTGAGAAAACAAGAATAGAACTTCATTAAAAACGATCAAACATTGTTTAGGCTTGGCTAAACCGAGCCCCAAGTTTACAAATATTAGTTCATGCTCAAGGCATGAGCCAAAGTAAGCTCAAAAACACAACATCTAAGAGAATCCATCTGCTATGCAGTTGAAATCAGCAGCAAGAATCAGCTTCTGCACTTCTGGTATTTCGCTCCAAAACTTCTCCTGGCGGCCTCCAAAAAATTGTGTTGCCTGAATGAAAGTTGTTCCCCTCCTTTAGGGCTTCATTCCTGTGAAATTTCAGAATTATCCCTCGAGCCGTTTGAGAGATAGGAGTTTTTGATGAGGGCAGAACTGTATTTGCTGATACAGTTCTGTATGTATTCTTAATTGGTCCCCAAAGTGAGTCTGGACGGGCTCAAGTGCACCTAAAGTCAACATGAGATATTATCCTGAGCTCATGAGCTAACTCCTGACAAAAGTTCAGATTTTTCCACACTCCCAAGTGAAAGGTGTGCAACCATCTTGAGGGTTGGATTGACAATAACCAGCAAATTGTCTGATTCTGATATTCTGTGTATACGTCCCTCCAAATGCCATTTTTAGCTCTTGATCTCTTTTTCAATATTGTAGATGAGACCCTGAGTAATATTCCTGTGCAAGGGCATGACCTCCCTTGATCCGGTCTGAGAAATATGCTTGTTAAACGGTTGAGATGCATCCTTCTCTCTCATTTCCTCTTTTGGCAAAACATTTTTTTGGAAGTAGCTAGCCTTTGCCCCAAATAGCAAATTGCGGTCCCTTCCGTGCTTTGGCTTTAAGTATGGTGTATGTATGTACCTAGCACGAGCCAAATGTTGCATAGAACTCCTTGGACTTAATTTTGTACACCTTTGGGTCACACTTCAACACTAAATCGAATTCCTTGCTTCCTTTGCTCTTCAAGTCTGTTTTCTGACTGGTTTCTGTTAAAATGCTTCCAAAAGCTAAATTCCCTCGTGAGTTCTTGATTGCTTGTATGTATTGATTCTTGATTTCAGTCCTGGTTCTTGCCAGGGCAGCTCATAAAAATTCATAAGTCCAGGTTGTTCAGTTCTTGCTCCTAATTGCACAATTAAGAATCCTTTCGTTTCTGCTGCATTGTAAATTCATCCTGAAAGAATAATCATAGACACGATTAATCCAATATTTGATCATAATTGAAGTTTATAAGGTATATAATGATATGAAATGATATGCAAATAAGGCCTAAATCACTATATGAATTTAGCCTATCAGTGAGCCAGCAGCTACATCTATTGACAAGAGGGTCAAGTTGAGAGCAGATGTGGGAGAACCGATCGCTCAAGTGAGATATCAGAGATTGGTGGGTAGATTGATCTATCTGACTCACATCCGACCTGACATATCATTTGTTGTGAATCTGGTGAGCTGGTATATGCATGATCCTAGAAAGAATCACATGGATATTGTATACCATATACTGAGGTACCAGAAGAGTGCACCCAGCAACGAGCTGATTTTCAGGAAGAGTTGTCACTTAGACATTGAGAGATTCTATGATACTAATTGGGCGAGTTGTGCTGATGGTAAGAGATCGACCTCAGGATATTGCATGTTTGTAGGAGGAAACCTGGCCTCATGGAAGAGTAATAAACAGCACGTGATTGCAAGATCGACAGCTGAAGCAAGGTATCGAGCGATGGCTTTAGGAGTTGCTGAGATGTTATAGTTGAAGCTGTTGTTGTTAGAGCTCAAGTTGGAGCAAGGAACCACGATGAAATTGTGGTTTGACAGTCGGGCTGCAATTAGTATCACCAATAATCCTGTTCAGTATGATAGGACCAAACATGTGGAGATCGACAGATTCTTCATCAAAGAGAAGCTGGATAGTGGATTGTTAGAGTTGAGGCATGTGGTCTCAAAGGAGCAAGTAGCTGACTACCTCACTAAAGGACTTAGTTCTATTGATGTGGCTAGATTCTGTAACAATATGGGCTTATTTGATATTTTTTGCCCATCTTGAGAGGAGTGTTGGTTTTCAAGAGTAATTTAGTCATTCTATCCAAAATATGTATACGGATATATTGTGAATGTGTAATGAAAAACAAAACTTTTTCCCCCCAAATCTTCAATTAACAGCAGGAAAAATAGGCTCCAAAACGGCAGCAAAATTAGGCTCCAAAAGCATAAACAACCAGCCTCCAAATAGCAACAAAATCATCATCCAAACAGCAGGAAAATCAGCATCCAAACAGCATAAACAAGTCCTCAACTATATGATAGAAAATCATCCTCACACTCCAACTCAATAGATGTTGAAATCCAACAACACACCAAAAAAAATGATCCTGGTCATCGGTCTGTATAGGCTCGAGAATGCATTGGTATGAGTATTTGGTGAAGGAATTTTTTCGTGGTTGATTTTTTTTCCTGCCACAAAGTCGTCACACCTTTTTTTATTTGCCACGGACCGGACTTGGGCTAGGGCCCGGACTTGCGCAGACCGGGAATTAGTGCTCGGACTTGCGGAGAACGAGAATTTTAAATCCCGTTCTTTGCATCAACGAGCGTTATTAAAACGACTAATGACGGTAATTAGAATATTCCGGACTCGGCAAGTATGGGATTTAATACAATCCCGGACTTCCAAAGTCCGGAATTCTTGATTATATTCTAGTCTCCCATTTCTTCTCTTCTCGTCATTTTTTGCCGGTTTCGCTCGTTTTGTCGCCGTCGCCGCTCAAATCCCAGACATCTGAATTCCGTCGCTGCCGCCGCCCATCACCACCGCATCATCAATTTTGACAAAATCGTAAGGTAAGCAATTAGGGTTTCATTTTTTGAAATTAGGGTTCTAAAGTTGATTTTTTTTATTATGAAATTGGTGTTTTAATTAAGGGTTAGTTATTATGAATTTGTAATAATAGTTAAGAATTATTTCAAATTGTTAGCGAGTTTTTATTAATTATTAAGAATTGTTATAGATTATTTTGAATTGTTATGGAATTATTAAGAAATGTTAAGAATTATTAAGAATTGTTATGAATTATTAAAAATTGTTATGAAATATTAGAAATTGTTAGTGATTTGTTATGAATGATTAGGAATTGGTATTTGAATTGATATGAATTATTATGGAAAAAAAATATGAATTGTTATGGAATATTAGAAATTGTTAGTGAATTGTTATGAATTATTTTGAATTTATATTGATTTGTTATGAATTATAAGGAATTGTTATTTAATTGTTATGCATTATTAAGAATTATTTTGAATTGATATGAATTGTTATAGAATATTTGAAATTGTTAGTGAATTGTTATGAATTATTTTGACGTGTTATTGATTTTTTATGAATTATTAGTAATTGTTATGACTTATTAGTAATTGTTATTTGAATTGATATTAATTGTTATGGAATATTAAAAATTGTTAGTGAATTGTTATGAATTATTTTGAAGTGTTATTGATTTGTTATGAATTATTATGAATTGTTATGAATTATTAGAAATTGTTATTTAATTGTTATGCATTATTAAGAATTGTTTTGAATTGTTAGTGAATGGTTATGGAAAATTAGAAATTGTTAGTGAATGGTTATGGAAAATTAGAAATTGTTAGTGAATGGGTATGGAAAATTAGAAATTGTTAGTGAATGGTTATGGAATATTAGAAATTGTTAGTGAATTGTTATGAATTATTGTCCTATTTTGTAGTCTGAGTTCGTAGCAAAGCCAGAAACAGATTCGTACAAATCGGTTTCAGAGGACGTGTTATGGGATTTGAGCAAAACCCTAAACTCAAAAGTTTTGAAGCGGAAAGTTCCGGTAGATCAGGTGATGAAAACACACCATCCGGATTTCCATATACATGAGCTAGAGTTGCATCTCCGTGTGCAACAATACATATTTGCTGCTGGGATGTGGGGTGCTGATCTCGCCACAGATATACGGGAGGATCACCACTTTATTACGATGCTGGTTGAGAGGTGGCATCCAGCCACACATACATTCTGGTTACCGTTTGGGGAGTGTTCGGTCACTCTTCAGGACATTTCGATGTTGTGAGGGATTCCTATTGATGGTACCCCATTCGTTTTGATGCTGTGGGGGATGCACACTGGACGTTGCAGGAATCTAGAGTGTATTTGGAACGGTGGCTTGACTTGAACTTTCCTACGGAGGCCTTCTTTCAGTCTGGACTCAAGATATCTTATCTTGGGGGCACTTGAAAGCTCATCCGATCTCTGAAAGGAGCATCGAGGAGGAGGTACAGTGCTATGCCCGCGAAGTGCTTGCACTTATAGTGAGTGGTATTCTTGTGAGGTTCTTCCACTTGTTGGAGAACCTTGAGACCATCAGGCATTACAGCTGGGGGAGCACCGGGCTGTGTAATCTCCATCATTATCTATGTAACGCTCACATCAAAGATGCCAAATTCATGGGTGGAACGACGTGTCTCATTCAGCTATGTGGATATTCTAGATTGCCTACTATCTCCCCCCACACTCTGCCCACACAGTTGGAAAGTCATGAGCTTCGGAGAAATCCGGACTTTCCAGAGGTCCATAGTGTAAAATTTGTCAGGAGGATGAGGAACGTAGACCAGGGGAGCCATGTGATTCGGACGATCCGGATGCAGTTGGATGATGTACGTGTCGATCAGGTTCGTATTTTGATGTTTCCATATCAAATTCAAAAGTATGATGTTCATATTTTTTTTAATATTTTCTAGGATCATATTTTCGTAATATTATAGTATGATATTCATATTTGTTTTAATATGATCCTAACGATTCATATGTTACGTGTAGTTCGTCTCTACTCCGTATAGTGTAGTGGAGATGTCTCAGGTTAGCGCTAAAGACCGGTTCTTGTGACTATGACGGTCCTATTTTTTGGATGAAGTTCATTGAGTTCGTTCACGCCCGTCGTGTTCGATATCAATTTGGATATGTCCAGCCGATTGCCGAGCCGATCGACGGGATCAGGGAGATGCTTCTTCACAGAACTGGTAACCATGGTCCTCGAGGTGCTCTCCTCCCATATTACAATCAGATGTGGAACAATCGGGGGTACTATGCTATTGGGAATCCACCTCTAGCGGATATAATTGGCAGATGGGACCATGCTTATACAGAATGGTTTAATCGGCATCGCCGACCATACTATAGTCCCTTATTGCCAAAACCGGAGATGGGAGTTCCATATGACCAACACTCGCTTCTGGCCATGCTTGTAAAATTAGTTTTTTTTATTTTTTATGAATTTTTTTATTCGATTTATTCATATAAATTTCTTCTTTAATATTTATAGCCTCACCGGTTGCGAGAGATACAAGTACGCTGTGAGACAGTGCATCAGTGGCGAGAGGCTACGCAACAATGCATATAAGTTATCACATCCCGGATAGAAGGTCCAGTTATGCCTGAACCAGAACATCAGTACAAGTAGACTCCACTAGGCACTCAAGGAATACAAGCCTTGAGTTTTGATTTAGGCATTGGCACCTCACACGTCGGGACCTCAACTGATCCGGAATCATTGCGGCATTTTATGGATGTATTCATGCCACATCATAAACAATGACACTTACTGTTTTATAAAATGTATTTGTGTATTACGTGCATATTTTAGTGTTTTATTTGGGCAAAAAAATAAAAACAATATTTATTTGGGCAAAAAAATAAAAATAAAAACATAATACAAATACTAACATGTGTTCATTGATAAAAATATTTCATTAATTATAATTTACAAATACATGTCAATAACAAATATATCAAAAGGGAAGGTCATAAAATCCGCAATCTTGTATTTCTGGAGGGGGCCGCTTCTCCTACAAAAATTATTAGTGTATGGTTAGATATATATTCATTTAATTTATCAAATTTAATTAAATTAATACTTACTCGGCATTGTTTTTCGGCTTTCCCACGTCCATTTCATTCGGTATTCTCTCATTTCCTTCTTGGGGACCTGGCCGCACCCTTTGTTGTCTAATAAGGGAATGCGTTAGCGTGAAAGGTGACACAGATTGCTCAAACAATGGACCATGCGGTAAGAATGACGCTTCATATGTCATTTTAAGAGCTTGTATGATCATTTCCGAGAAGCAGTAATCCAGGGGGTTCACACCGTATTTGCAACAAACCTACATGTATTTGATTGATTAAATTTAATATTTAATAAAATATCAAGTTTAGTTATAAGGAAAATAACCTGTATCGCGTGTGAGCAGAGGATGTCAAACCGCAATCACTTCACACATGAACACATACGATCAGCGAGTATGACGTGTTGTGTTTCTTCTGATTTTTTGGTTTTCACTTGCACTATATACCTCTCAGGTGCCCATATAGTCTCAAAATTATTTGCAATATGGCTTGGGGTTCGCTTAGTCGCATTTTCATAGAAGAGTCTCGCTTTATCGCTTGACGCATCAAAATTTGAGGTCATTCTCGCATAATCACCCATTCGAGCTCTGAAATATTTAATGCGACTCTCCTGCGTCTGTCGCACTATTGACGTGATTGGAAGACGGCGTGCACCATTAAGCACTCCATTAAAGCACACGACCTAATTTGTTGTCATTATACCAAAATGAGTTACATCATCGTAGGACGCAGTCCACTTAACTACATCAATGTCTGCTAAGTATTGGTGCGCGTATCTGATCCATTTGGTCATGAAACTTTATTTTGCTCGTCGTTGAACCCACTTTCCAAGCCATTTCCTTCATCACTTTATCTTTGTATTGCACATTAATGTTCAAACAAATATGATATAGGTAAATTATGTTCACACCGATCTGGCCATTGAATGCTGGAAGTCGGCTAATTGCATTCATATAGCCTCTTCCTCTATCAGAAATTATACAACTAGGTCTGTCTTTAGTCACGTGTAGTGTCAATCTCTCTAAAAATCAATACCATGCAGCCTCGCTCTCTTCGTCGACCAATGCAAATGTGAGGGACAAAATATGTCCACTAACATCTTGCATTATCCCAATGAGTAACTTTTGCTTGAAAGGACAATAGAGATGCATACCGTCGACAGAAATGATCGGCCTACGATGTTGGTAACCAGCAATGCACGGCCCAAATGCTCATAACACATAGATTAGCTCTTTTTTGTAGGAATATCTATATCCCTTAGAGCCCAGTCGACAACGTGTGTAGGGTTCTAGTGCTTTTGTGCTGCTAGGTATGTGGGCAAACCTAGGTCCATGCTAAATGCAAAATGCCATTGCCGCAGTTTTTCCAAATGCACAACATCGTTGGTGTATTTGACATATCTTAAAGAAGGTGCCTGAAAAGTTATGTGGATACACGGATTATGAGTTGTTCAAACCTAAACTCTTGAATGGCGTATGAGATTCAGAGGATACAAAAGAATTTGAAGAAAGGTGGAATAATGTTATTGAATCATACAACTTACATGAGAATAAATGGTTGTTTGGTTTATACATGAAGAGATCTCGTTGGGTACCCGCATTCTTAAAGGATACATTTTGGGCAGGAATGTCAACGCAAAGGAGTGAAAGTATAAATGCATTCTTTGATGGATTTGTACACAGAAAGACCACTTTAAAAGATTTTGTTGCACAATATGCCAATGACTTAGCAAGAAGTGTCCAACAAGAAATAGAGGAGGATGCTAATAGTTTCAATAAATCATATACACCTTTTTACCATATGGGTTCGAGAAGCAGTTCTTAGATGCATATACAAATAACAAGTTCAGTGAGTTACGAAATGAAATTAGGGGTGGAATGTTATGTTGTAGGACATTTATCAAGGAAGAAGATGAAATTTTAATATGGAAGGTAAGTGAAGATATTGAACTCGGAGATGATGGTCATAAATGGCTCAAGGAAATGCGCTTTCATGTTCGATACAATCAAGTGTCGAGAGAGACCCAATATACTTCTCAGAGGTTTGAGTTTAGTGGTATCATTTGTAGGCATATAATTCTAATATGGATTGAATTGAGGCTTGACCATGTGCGTGATATTTACATCCTACATAGATGGAAAAAAATATAATCAGAAGACATACAAAAGTGAAATTGCATTATGTATGGAAGGATCGAAAACTCGAATGGCAATGATATGACATAATGATGGAACAAGTGAATAAGATTGTCGAGAAAGGTATGATGTCTGATTATGATTGCCAAAAGGCGTTGGCTATGTTCGAAGCAGCAAAAAAGGAGATGGAAATATTGAATGAGGAGCAAAACAATACAACAAAAGATATAGATGATGCAACAACTCATGTTAGTGATCCAATTAAACCCGTTCGAAAAGGAAAACAACAAGTAAGTAGAAGGAAATAAATTGGTGAGAAGATCCTTAGGAAAGCAAAAGGGATAGCAAAGGCAAAAGCAACAAAAGCAAAAAGAAAATTCAAAGCACAAGCAAGCACATCATTGGAATGTAAATAATCTTTAAATCATATTGTATTAGATGATATTATTATTAACGTATGCACTACCTATGTTGAAGGTCCCGATTGGTTTAAATTGCCATACTATGATCCAAGAAAGTCAAAATTTTGACTTGTTCACCCAAGAAAGTGTCAACTTTGACATGAGTTTCTTTATGAATATGTTGTATATATTGCTATATCCGGATGATGTGTTTTAATTTTTGTTTATGTCTATTTTCCAGTTGCAAGAATCACAACAACACTGCTCAAATACTTTTATCGATCTTAATTTAGCGACCGTGAGTTTCTTTAACTTCATTATGTTGATCATATTTGTTAACGATTGATTGTGACAATGTGTACTATAATACAGTGGTGGAATGATAGAAGATAAAAGTATTATGGTGATTGCGAAGCATTGGAGTCATTATGAAGGAAGGCAAATTTCCTCCAAGACTCTCAAATTTTGGGCTCCATTGTGTAGTTCATCCTTTTGTCGAAAAAACAGCTTATTCCATTTGTGTAGCTCATCACACCATCCATTTTTTTGGGCACAATATGAAATAATTTTATTCCAGTTTTTTTGACATCATACAACATATGTTGTGGTTTCATTTTGTAAGTCACCTTTGCGAAAAACCTTAAATCGATGCTCTTGTTTTTGTTGAACATCATATAGAGAGTTTGTCAACTGTGAAACCACTACAGTTCACAACTAATGTATAGGTATTAGAAAACTGACCTGACCCCAATCCTGGCTCGGGTCTCGTGTGTGCAGGTGTGCGTGTGTAGGCCAACTTAAATGGGAAGATATGGGCTACTCTCATTAAAATCTTGAGCCCAAGGTGATTGATTGTAGCACCACATTCCTATTTAAGTTGGTTGATAATTTTTTTTCCAATCGATATGGGACAACATTCCAATACTCCCCCTCAAGTCCAACTAAGTGAACCCTTTTGGACTTGGATAACAATGACCACATTGGGCCAAACACCTCCATGGGCCCTCCACCCATGGGTACAACACTCAGAACTCCCCTCCGGAAACGAACTCGGGTCTCAAACCGCATGCTCCGATACCATGTTAGAAAATCGGCCCAGCCTCTCTCTGGGCTCGGACCTCGTGTGTGCAGGTGCACGTGTGCTGGCCAACTTAAATAGGTAGATGTGGACTACTCTCATTAAAACCTTGAGCCCAAAGTGATTGATTGTAGCATCACATTCCTATTTAAGTTGGTTGATATTTTTTTCTCCAATCGATATGAGATATCATTCCAATATCAGGGGACGACGGATTTGCAACGGTCATCATCGGAAGGCAATTTACCGGCACATACTGCCACCAGACACTGATGGATGAGGGCACCACACCTCTGGGTGCTGAGATTCACGGAAACGGCAACATGGGAATGACAGGTATGATAAGGGGTGGTCATGGCACCGACGGTTATGTCATCCATCTGATGGGTACCTACAGAAGTTATTTCTTAGATTGTCATGTTTTCCTATTCATTGTGATTCATGTGCTCGAGCTAAGACACATAGGTCGTCGTTTTCTCCAGGTGTGTCTAGCTCCGATAGACCTTTTGATCTGATTCATTCTGATGTATGGGGACTCGCTTCAGTTGTTAGAGGCGAGGGATTTCATTATTTTCTCTTATTTGTGGATGACTGTACTTGTATGTGCTGGATTTATTTTCTTAAACAAAAGTCTGATGTTTTTGGGAAATTTCTTCAATTTCATCGTATGCTCGTGACTCAATTGATACCTCTGTGAAGATTTTTCGAACTGACAATGGCAGGAAATTTGTGAACCAGTCTATGAATCAATTCTTCTCCGAGAGGGGAATTGTTCATCAGACTACATGCCCTTACACCCCTGAGCAAAATGGAATGGCAGAACATAACAATCGAATTTTGTTGGAGATAACTAGATCGATCATGTTGGAATCAGGGGTTCCTAAGTATTTCTGGCCTCAGGCAGTGGCCATGGCGACATATTTGGAGAATCATTCACTCACAAAAGCACTTGACCTTCAAACACCTATCCAGACTTTATCTGTGCATTGTTCAGTACCATCATATCTCACTCTCTTTCCTCGGGCGTTTGGGTTTCAGTATTTGTGCATATTCCAAAGGTCCATCGGAATAAGTTAGATGCTTGTGCTTTAAAATGCGTGTTTATGGGATACAGTGTCAATCAGAAGGGATATCGATGTTTTGACCCAGTATCCAAACAGGTGTTTACTATCATACTATCCCTTATAGTAGCCAGGGAGAGAGACAGAGTGACATATTAGAATGGATTGTTACTACACCTGTGGAATCGTCATCTTCGAGCAGCCAGCCGACGCCCACATCCTGCCCAATCGATCCTCCTTCATCGGATATTGAGGAATGCCCTACTAAGACCACTGACATATCTATTATACCGGTCTCTTTTGATGATGATGTGCAGGATACGTCTTTGGAGATCCCTTCCACGCCTCTTACTTGTGTCCTACCTGCTAGGAGTATTCGAGGGGTTCCAGCTCGACGCTTTTCTCCGTATCACATTCTAGGAGAGAAGAGATATCCTATGGCAAACTTTTTCAGGGGAAAAAAATCCAAAGGGGCAAGAGCTTTTACGATGGCTGTATATCAAGAAGAAGTTCCGATGAATGTGAAAGAGGCATGGGTGATCCCTGAATGGAGAAGGGCTATGGAGGATGAGATGAGTGCTCTGGAACAGAATCATACATGGGAGACATGTCTGCTACCTGGAAGGAAGCGGATTGTTGGATGTAAGTGGGTCTATACGATCAAGAGGAGAGCCGATGGTTCAGTAGAGCGGCATAAGGCGAGGTTGTTAGCTAAGGGCTACACTCAGACCTATGGAGTGGATTATTATGAGACTTTTTCTCCTGTTGCGAAGATTGATACTATTCGCGTACTATTCTCTATTGCAGCAAATAAAGGTTAGCCCTTGTTTTAGTTTGACGTGAAGAATGTCTTCTTGCACGGGGATCTAGCAAAAGAGATTTATATGGAAGGTCCACCAGGTTTCTCTCACACCTTTTGTCCGAATGAGGTGTGTAGATTAAAGAAGGCTCTATACGGATTAAAGTAGTCCCCCAGAGCGTGGTTTGGGAGATTCACTCTAGCTATGAGTAGGTATGGATATGCACAGAGTAATTCAGATCACACCTTGTTCATGAAGAAACAGAATGGGAAGATTACTTGTCTGATTATATATGTTGATGACATGGTGATCACTGACGATGATGAAATCGAGATGAAGGAGTTGAGAACGAATTTGTTCATGGAGTTCGGGAAGAAGGATTTGGGAAAGTTGAAGTACTTTCTTGGCATAGAAGTGATGAGATCTAAAGTGGGAATACATATCTTTCAGAGGATGTATGTTTTGGACCTATTAGTTGAGACTAGACTACTAGATTGTAAGCCGACTAACACTCTCATGGCTTCTAACCATGGTCTTCGCATTGTGGACGGTGAGGAAGGCATGGATAAGGAGAGATACCAGTACCTTGTGGGAAAGTTGATTTACCTGGTTTATACACGACCAAATATTGCCTATGCAATAAGTGTGGTGAGTCAGTTTATGCATGCGCCGCAGAAGAAACACATGGATGCATCACTAAGGAATGTGACATACCTAAAGGGTACTTCTGATACTGGAGTACTCTTCCGCAACAATGAGCATTTGAAGCTAGAAGCTTACACAGATGCAGACTGGGCTCATAATCCAGTGGATCGAAAATCCATGGCAGGTTACTTCACATTTGTGGGAGGCAATCTTGTGACGTGAAAGAGAAAGAAATAGAAGGTTAGTAGTTCTATCTAGTGGAGAGGATGAGTTCAGAGGGATTATTAGGGGCGTGACTGAGGCCCTTTGGCTACAAAAGTTGATGAGTGAGCTTGGGTTTCCACCAGAACAACCCTGTCCCTTGAGGTGTGATAACAGAGCTGCAGTACACATTGCAGAGAATCTCGTGCAGCACGACAGAACAAAACATGTAGAGATTGATTGACACTTCATAAAAAAGAAGTTGGAAGCTGGGATTATTTCTCTCCCATTTGTGATCTCTGAAGATCAACTGGCTGACATCCTCACCAAGGTGGTTACTGGACGAGCCTTTCATGACGTTATTGACAAGTTGGGTATAAGACATCCCACTACTCAACTTGAGGAGGAGTGTTAGTTATAGGATAATTAGGGGAAGATTGACCAAATCTTTCCCCTTTATCTCCTGAGATTAGAATTTTCATAATCTCTGGAGTTGTCATATATTCAGCAAACTCTTATAACCTCTATATAAGGTGTGATCCATGTACATTGTAAAATGTGAAAAACAGAAGGAAAAAATACAATAACGAAGGATATGAATCCTTCCGTAGAATAGGAATTCTCCCAAACCACGTAAAATATCGTGTTCTTTATTTTCTTCAATAGGAGAAATGGCTTTAACGGGATGGGTCACGTGTTATCTTAACTTAGATTGAAAATGTGGAAATTGGGATAATTTAATATTGAATTTGTTTTGTGAAAGTGGGTGAGCTGACCATTTGGTGTATGAGCAGTGCATACCAACGGTGCGCCATATCGTAACAGGTACATATGTGCCTTTTCTTGGTTTATGTGCAAATATGCCTTTGATTTGCCTTAATTGCTAGGTCTAGATTTTTTTTTCAAAGATAATATCAATAGTGTGTCTCCACTCACCCATTCATGATAACTCTCGACCTATTTGGTCAAAGGTGAAGTGTCTTACCAACTAAACTGTACTTTATTGTTTAGAATTTGCTGTCAACTGACTTCTTTTTTCAGATAAATTTGCTATCAACCTATTGTAAAATTATTTTATAAAATAATAATAATACTAAATGTATAAATTATTTTTATACAAAATATTGTAAAAGAATGATAGGTATGTACGTGGTTGTTTGACCACAAATATTTTATGAGAAGTGCTAGGCGTACTATCAGGAACTAAAAAATTGGACCGAATGAACGTACAAATACTGGAAAACCAGAGCCTGACTTAGCACAACAACACTTGGTAGGGGTAGGGTGGTCATTTCCTTTGGTTTCCGTTACACTTTCGATTTTATTGTAGTACATATAGCTTTTCCATATTTTATTATGATGCTGTGTACATATGTCTACAACATTTTGTATAAAACAACATTACTCAAATACCATGGGTATATGACGATGGCACAACCAGGTTGTGATCTTTTTTTGAGGGGTGAGAGTATCAATTTTTTTCAAGTGCCGAACTTACGGTACCGAATTTATCATACAGTGTCGAAATCTAATCTCAGCCGTAGGATTTGGGTCTGAATGGCCGAGATCATTTTACTTAAAAACTGTTGACATTACCTCAGCCAACCGAAAGGGTGAAAAAGTCTTTACAGGGACATGTATTTATAGAAGTTAATTAGTGTACATTCGTATCATTCGTTTTGTATATAAGGACAACACTGTAGGTCTGATTTGAATTCTGTAACTTCCTTTTACATTTGGGATATTTTTCCTCTCAATACAGATTGACAGTTACTGTCTTTACAATCACATACTACCAACTGTCGATCACTAGATCGGACTTCTACATGGTATCGGAGCCTGCGTTGATGCAGATCCATTGAGAAATTGTGAGAATTAGAGATAATGGTGCTGGATGACGTAATCATTGAAGAGTTGCCGGAACTAGATGCAGACAGAATTGTGGCCGCTGATGGCGAAATCAACAAAACCGATAATATACAGCCGTTATTTGTTACTGTTCCTCTGACGGAGAATAATTACAGAGCTTGGAGCCAATCGATGCTTATCTCAATTGAAGTGCGGGGCAAATTAGAGTTCATTGACGGATCATCGGAATCGCCGGCTATTACGTCACCGAACTATGTCAAATGGTGGCAATCTAACAGAACTGTCACTGCCTGGTTGCTAGCAACCATGACTAAGGAGATGCACTTAGCATTCCTGTTCTCTTCTTCATCGGCAAGATTCCTATGGTCAATTCTGGAGGAGCGATACGGCACGAGTAATGAGCCGAATATCTATCGTCTCTGGTGAGAAATTGCTGGCCTGAAACAAGGTATGGACATGATCACTCGCTATTTCAATTGCCTTTCGTCACTGTATTATGAGTTGAATATTTTGGAACCCCTGCCTGTGTGTACTTGCGGAGCTGCAAAGGATATGCGTGATCTGGTGTCTCGGATCCAGCTCACACAGTTTCTTATGGGGTTAAATGCTTGTTATGACAACATAGCTGAACAAATCTTGAATTGTGATCCTTTACCGTAACTGAATAAAGCCTATTCCATGGTGGTGAAAATTGAAGTTAAGAGAGATGTTCCTATTAGCTATACTGTGGCTGAACATAGTGCACTGGTTGCAAATGCTACTGAAAATGCGTTGTTGAGTAAAACCTTTAGCCACAGGCATTCGTATGGACAGTCCTCTGATAAACCATCTCGTATGATAAGGAGGAGTACAAGATTTGGAAAGCAAGTAGAAAGTGTACACATTGAGGGCTTCTGGTCATCTTACTGAATTTTGCTTTAAACTGGCTGGCTCGCAGGATTGGTATATCAAGCGATATGGTGGTAATCCGCCAGTTAAACAGTATGCTAATGTGGCTAATGCTTCTAACAATTCTGCTGTAATAATCCATCCTTTAGAGGATAGGCAGGAAGTATTTGATACTGCAGGAATGACAGGAGACATGTCTGCAGCTATTGGAGAGGCAGTTCGTCGAGAAGTGAGCAAAATGATGAAGGGTAAAACGATAGGTGAATCTAACTTTGCCCACCTTGGAGGGACCTACTCAAGTACACTCTTCGGACGTTCACTTAGTGTTTTACATGTGATTAAATGTGGTTCCTGGATTATTGATACTGGAGCATCTAGTCATATGTGTTGTGGATTTATTTGCCGATTATGTCCGTGTTGAGGGGGATGGTGCTATTGTTCAACAGCCTGATGGGCGAAGTGCAGTAGTGAAACATTAGGACATGTTTCTTTGAACCCTTTTCTGCTCATTCCAGATGTCCTGCATCTACCAACTTTTAAATATAATCTCTTATCTGTCAGTAAACTCATAAAATAGCGCATGTACAGCTCCTGTTTCTTAACTCTTTCTGCCTAATATAGGACCAGATTTCTCTTAAAGTCTTAGCCATTGGACATGCACATCAGGACCTGTACGTCTTGGATGTAGCACCCCTCAGTCCTGATGTTTCTTTAGCACTTTCTCTTATTTGTAATTCAGCAGTGCACGCTTTGAAAGCTTTCAGTCATGCTTGTAATAATTCTGTTACTCTTGATGTTAGCCTGAGCACTAAAACTGTTGTTGATTCTAGAACCTGGCATAAACGTTTAGGCCATGCTTCATTTGATGTTTTGAAACATATACCCGTAACCTCTACACTGACAGACAAGCATCTTGATCCCTGTGAGGTTTGTCATATTGTCAAACAACACAGACAAGCTTTCACCCTCACTCCCTCCAAAGAAAGGTGCCATTTTGATCTAGTACACATGGATATTTGGGGCCCATACAAAACTGTGACTTACTCAGGAGCACAATATTTTCTAACTCTTGTAGACGATTACAGTCGGGGGTTGTGGGTATTCTTGATGAGGGACAAATCTGTGATGTATGATCTCTTGGTCTTTTTCATAAACATGGTACAGACCCAGTACACAGCCAAGATAAAAGCCTTCCGATCGGATAATGGCAAGGAATTTATGAGCCATCGCACCAAGACACTCTTTCATTCACATGGCATTTTACACCATACTACTTGTACATACTCCCCTCAATCTAATGGACTGGTTGAGAGGAAGCATAAACATCTTCACGAAATAACTCGTTCACTTCTTTTCCAAGCTTCTCTATCTGCCGAATTCTGGGGGAAGCTCTATTGATAGCTACTTATCTCATTAACCATTTGCCAACTCCTGTGTTGCACTGGAAAACACCCATTGAACTCCTTACTGGTAAACAACCAGACTATGGCCATCTCAAAACATTTGGTTGCTTGTGTTTTGCTTCCAATACCTTGTCTCATAAAGATAAATTGGCACCACGGTCCTTTAAATGTATTCTGGTGGGGTATACTACAACCCAAAAGGCCTATAGAGTTTATAACATTGCTACTGGGGAGATATTCTCCTCTCAAAATGTGCAGTTTTATGAAACCATCTTCCCTTTTTCCACACATACAGTTCCTCCTTCCTCTGTTGATGATGTTGCTCATATTGCACCTTCCACTAATTTTTCTACTCACCCTACGGATCCACTGCTTCCCAATCCTATGAGTTCTCTTATATCAGCATCTGGTTCTACTATATCCCCAATATCTTCTGGTGATCCTGCCCTATCAGACACTTTTAATCCTGCTGATACTACCTCTTCTGCTGAACATACTACCTCTGCATCTACTACTGTTCCTGACAATTCCGAGCCAGATCCTTCCTCTGGAGGTTCATCCCCAGATATTGTAACTACATCTCCTCTCTCTATCCGCAAGAGTACTTGTTCAATCAAACAACCATCTTATCTGCAGGACTATGTTTGTTCCTCCTATTGCATCACATATTTCACCACAGTTACTAGCCAACTCTCGGTCTCTACTCCTTCCACTTTTCCCTATGTGATCTCCTCACATCTCACTCCTGTTGCTGTTTGTTTTCTCACCAAACTTTCAACATCCCCTGAACCTTCCTGCTACGCCCAAGCTCAGCACCATCCTCAGTGGGTTGAGGCTATGCAACAAGAGTTGACAGCACTTGATGAGAACCATACCTGGCAGCTGGTAGACCTGCCACATGGTAAGCGCCCTATCGGGTGCAAGTGGGTGTATAAATTGAAGTTAAATCCCGATGGCAGCATTGCTAGATATAAGGCCCGCCTTGTTGCCAAGGGGTATGATCACGTGGAGGGCGTGGATTATTTTGACAGCTTTTCCCCTGTTGCAAAGGTTACCACAGTTCGGTTATTTCTATCTATTGTTGCTGCCCATAATTGGTCTTTATCCCAACTTGATGTTAACAACGCGTTCCTCCATGGAACCATTGATGAAGAGATTTACATGACTATCCCTCCTGGTTATACACGAGCAAGATCTGGCCAAGTTTGCAAACTGATTCGATCACTATATGGCCTCAAACAAGCTTCTCGCCAATGGAACATTGAGCTGACCGGACTTCTGCTAGACCTGGGTTTTCATCAGTCTATTTCAGACACTTGTCTTTTTAGTCGCCGCTCAGGTTCTACTTTTGCAGCCATCCTAGTCTACGTAGATGATATCCTCCTCACGGGGATAGATGATGTTGATTTGGCCAGTGTAAGGCAGTCACTTGACACGGCTTTCACCATCAAAGATTTGGGTGAAGCCAAGTACTATCTTGGTCTTGAGCTGTTGCGCTCTTCTCAGGGTCTCTACGTCAATCAACGTAAGTATATTATGGATATTGTTACGGACTCTGGATTGACAGAATGCAAGGCAGTTTCCACTCCCCAGCCCCCTGGACTTGTTCTCTCTGCTGAACAAGGCGAATTACTCTCGAATGCTGAACCTTATCGCCGCCTGGTCGGTCGGCTTCTCTACCTTGGATTTACCAGACCTAATATTGGGTATGTAGTCCAACAGGTGAGTCAGTATATGAAACACCCTCGCTCTGATCATGTTGTTAAATACTTGAAAGGTTACCCTTCTAGAGGTTTATTCTATCCAGTTCAACCACACCTGCTTCTGTCAGCCTATTCGGATGCGGATTGGGCGAAGTGTCCTGACACTAGGAACTCTTTAACTAGCTACTGCATATACTTTGGGACCTCTTTAGTCTCATGGAAGTCCAAGAAACAACAAACTACTTCCAGGTCCTCTGTCGAGGCCGAATACCGTAGTCTCGCTGCCACAGTTTGTGAGTTACTATGGATCAGTTATATCTTGAAAGACTTTGGGATTACACCTCCTTTACCTGTCCCCCTCTACTGTGATAATCGGGCTGCTTTGCACCCCACGGGCAATCCCATGTTTCATAAACGCACCAAACATATCGAGATTGACTGTCACGTTACTCGTGATCAATACAAGGCTGGATTTGTTCTCCCTCTACATATTTCCTCTGCCGAACAGGTTGCTGATGTTTTCACTAAGTCCTTGGTTGCTGGTCCTTTTGCTTATCTCGCCTCTAAGCTTGCCCTCCGTGATGCTCACCTCGCTTCAGATTGCGGGGGGCGTGTTGACATTACCTCAGCCAATCGGAAGGGTGAAAAAGTCTTTACAGGGACATGTATTTATAGAAGTTAGTTAGTGTACATTCGTATCATTCGTTTTGTATATAAGGACAACATTGTAGGTCAGATTTGAATTATGTAACTTCCTTTTACATTTGGGATATTTTTCATCTCAATACAGATTGACAGATACTGTCTTTACAATCGCATACTACCAACTGCCGATCACTAGATCGGACCTCTACAAAAACTTAAGTGAAACGATCTTGACCGTTCAGACAGAGATTCGACGACCAAGAATAGATTTCGGCATTGTAGTAATTTTTCGGCATCGTAAGTTCGACACTGGGAAAAAAAACTCGTGCCAAACCCTAGGCGAGCTAATTTGGTTTGGTTTGGGTTTGGTTTGATTAGGTTTGGGTTTGGTTTGATTAGGTTTGGTTAGATGAGTGCCCACGTAAAGAGATTAAACTCCTTACACCCTACCTAAGGACAATATATGTTTTTGCAGATTTCATCAAACCTCCGTGGATCATGGATGTCATACTTCTTGAGAAAAGAATATTGAGAAAATCAACGGTACAAAATTAAACAATGGTGCTGCACGGAGAACCACCAGGGTTGTTTGTCTCCGCATCACAAGTCTTATCCAAATTCATTTGCTTTCAACTAGACACGTCACCCCTTCGGCTCTGTTCCCAAATGTGCAATCCTTTACTCGTTCACTTTCTCCATATGCATTATTCTTTCTCAAAATGTGCCAAACCGCCTCTCTTGCATCTTATCTTCGAGGTTTCTTAGCTCTTTGTGTGATGGGCCGGTTTTTCTGTATTAAGTTCATTGGCGTTCGTAATCGTAAGAATGCATATGAAATGAGAACTGTATCTGTCAGTGTCTGAGGTGTTATTCTATCATGTAGAACAGTTGGTCGAGAATTTGATTGTGTTAGTCCGATTTGATAGGATAAATAATGGTGAAAACGGGGAAGTCGTTACTTGTCCAGGAACATTTTTCCCTTTTGCATATGCCTGAATTTCAAAATGTAGCATCTCTGAACTTGAAGCGTCGGATGTCAATTGAAGATTTTGTATGTACACTTGAAAAATGAGAAGGAATAGATCTCATGCATAATCACTGATAGATGGAGTAGGGGTTGATGACGTGTTATGCGGGTTCTGCAGCCATTGAGCTTCACTGCAAATGCCAAAATCTAATGTCGTGGTGAAATATGTCACCGACTCTGCATAGCTTTTTTCTGTTTGGGGCATGAAAAAGATGTTCCTTTGATACTAGACATGATGAATCATGTCCGAGAGCTATTTCGTGAAAATGTTGATGTTGCATATGTCAGAGTATATCTATCTGATTTGGTTGCATTTCATACAGGTTGTATTTGGGAATCTTCAGAGTGAAGATGGCATTTTCTTTATACTCTAAAGTACTTTCAAATGGCGAAAGCTTGCTCTGTCTCAACAAACCACGGCTGACTAGATATGGAATATCTAACTGGGAGAGTGCTGATGATAAGAACCAAGTTGTGAAAATGAGCACTTGTAAATGGAACTCCCAGTGCTCGAAAGTGTTTAGATCGTTTGACTCTTGTAGGTTGTTGGGTCCAAGCTCTTCAACCATCTTCTCGGTACTAGGTAAAAACCCTTCAAACCTGGGAGCTGGCACAGTAAGGAGTGAGGTATGCCTGCTAAATTCAGTGAATCTTCCTTATTATCATTGGCACAACAGTTCCGTTGTTATTTTCTGTTAAGAATAGCTCTTTTTATAGGCCAAAAAGAAAGTAGATTTGTGGGAACAAATGAGTGATTTTGGTTGGAGACATTGGGGCTATATGAAATATGGTGCATTCTTAGCAGCATTCTCACTGCTGGTCATTCCAACTGCTGATGCTGCGGATGCTCTGAAAACATGTACCTGCTTGCTCAAGGAGTGCAGGTATTATATCAAACTCATTTGATAGATCTGTAGCAGCTGAAAAATTCTATGAACCACGGGCTAATTACGATGGATGAGTGAGCTGCATAGTTCCTTTATAGTTTCCGAATTTTCCAACATAACATAAATGATGTGAGTTTCCATGGACCACATCTCGCAGGTTGGAACTTGCAAAGTGCGTTGCGAACCCATCTTGTGCTGCTAACATTGCATGTCTGCAGACCTGCAATGATCGGCCAGACGAGACAGAATGCCAGGTCATCCTAACTAAATCTTCTCTAACTTGAACATCCTTCACACATTTTATTTCCAAGTTCACAAGCTTTAGCCCTGGTTTAGTAATTAAATGCTGGCCCTTGCTCCTCACAGATCAAATGTGGAGATTTATTTGAAAATAGTGTTGTCGACGAATTCAACGACTGCGCAGTCTCACGGAAGAAATGCGTGCCTCGTAAATCTGATGTAGGGGAATTCCCTGTGCCTGATCCGTCTGTTCTCTCACAAAGCTTCAACATAGATGATTTCAATGGAAAGTGGTATATAACAAGTGGCTTGAATCCTACATTTGACATCTTTGATTGCCAAGTGCATGAGTTCCACACGGAATCCGGCAGACTTGTTGGGAACTTGTCTTGGCGGATAAAGACTCCGGATACTGGTTTTTTCACTCGATCAGCAGTTCAGAAGTTTGTGCAGGATACCAAGTATCCCGGAATTCTATATAATCATGATAACGAGTTTCTCCACT
Source organism: Pinguicula primuliflora (assembly GCA_025802335.1). Lineage (NCBI taxonomy): Eukaryota > Viridiplantae > Streptophyta > Magnoliopsida > Lamiales > Lentibulariaceae > Pinguicula > Pinguicula primuliflora. The sequence goes on along the minus strand of JAOYMZ010052220.1, from coordinate 23,212 downwards.
ACCAAGATGACTGGTAAGCCTGGACATATGTTCAGTACATATATGTGCATATGATATGGTTGGATTAGATGGATGTAAGAAATAATCCCAAAAAGGAATTGTCATTATCCAAAACACTAGTCTCAGTTATCTATCTATCTATTTATCTATGCCTTTGAACTTTACTTTATCAGGTACATTCTTTCATCCAAGCTGGAAAAACAGCCGGACGACTACATATTTGTATACTACCGAGGAAGAAATGACGCGTGGGATGGTTACGGAGGTGCTGTGGTATACACAAGAAGTGCCGTTCTGCCAGAGAGCATTGTGCCCCAGCTAGAAAAGGCCGCTCAAAACGTGGGCCGTGACTTCAGACAGTTCAAGCGAACAGATAATACTTGCGGTCCGGAGCCACCCCTGGTTGAGAGATTGGAGAAGACGGTGGAGGAAGGAGAGGAGATCATAGCCAAACAAGTGGAAGAGATAGAAGAGGAAGTAGACAAAGTGAAGAGGACAGAGATCACATTGCTTGAGAAATTGTTTGAAGGATTTCAAGAGCTCCTCAAGGATGGAGATTACTTCCTTAAGGAAGTTAGTGAAGAAGAGATGGACATACTGAGGGGACTAAATTTGAAGGCCAATGAAGTGGAGAAACTATTCGGCGAAGCTCTGCCGTTGAGGAAGCTTAGATGAAGTTTGCTCCTCGTGTATTATGATGACTACATTACTACTGAGCATACGCTTTTTGGATCAGAATATTCGAGGATACTGAATTGGTTCAAAAGAACAAATGCATTATTATGTATTATATTATAGATACGAACAAAGGACAGACAATAGGTTAAATGTAAGTTATCAATTTTACAGACACCACAGCATGGACCATCGCTTGTCTGTGATGGGCATGCAACGGAAATGAAGGGGAGAAGACTGGAAAAGTTTCTTTCGGGTCCTCTAAACTTTGCCCTCTCCACAAACAACACTCTCTTCTTCCTGTCCTGTTCCCCTCCTTTCCCGGCTATGCTATTTGTCAGTTAGTAAAAAATAATGACTTTGGGATAAGTGAAGAATAATGCTTCACACATGTCAAATAAGCCACCCGTTAGAATTGAGAGTTTGAGAGAATTTATAGAGAAATGTATTGTATTTTCCACTTCTCGACTTACAACTTTGCTTCTTTACAATATACTAGAGAATGCCCGTGCCCTGAGGGCACGGTTCTGAGAGCTCAATGCGATTCAATGGAAAAAGTAAACAGAGGATCATAATTAATAAAAGGAACAATATCTATCACAGCTAATTCGGGTGAAATATTAGGCAACATTACCTTGGCAAGAAAATATATATACAAAAGTTGGGGATAAGTGCAAAATATATAATTAGTGATACAATCACGAATCAAAGTTGATACAGTATTTTGCTGCACAAAAATTAATGTAGAGGCTGGTGAAGACCTATCAATTGCAACGAAAATGAGTATATCAAATATTGCAGCATAAGAACAATGTTTGCCAATTTATTGTATGAAGACTGCAATAGAGTAAGGAGGTTACCGTCCGAGCGAAACAGAGATAGCATTCGAGGGGAACAAAAGTTGGTAAGGAGTTTAGATTGTGCATTCCATTTGGAGTAGGGCTGTAGGAAAAAGTTGATAATGTGTACCAAAAAGATAACATTCGAGTGAAATGAAGAAAATGTGTTGGCCGGAGAGCTGAAATGGATACTAAAGGGTAATTAATATGTACATTTCGTAAAGGATACTAAAACCAAACTTATATACACAGGCAGCCAGGCATATCAACACAAATGTATGCTCAATGCTCAAAATGGCACACGAAGAGAACAATGATTCTATAGAAATCCATCATTTTATATCACTAAACCAAATGCTTATAACAAACTAACTGCCGATTGCAGAGGCTCACAATGAAACCTTAAAAGAATACAGGTGAAGACCATAATAAGTAGGAGAGCACAGAATACATACCATTAGCTAATGAAGACCACTTAAAACATTACAATAAGCATCACAATAAGTAGGGTAGATTTTAGTGGAAAACATAAATAACGGTGACATTGGGTCCATCAGATAAGGCAACATCTAACTTAAACAGCAACATCTAACTTAAACCGCAACATCTAACAAAAGAGATATAGTTGTTGTTGTTTTCGTGCCAATATCTATGAAATATAGGCTGAAGAATCAGAAGACAAATCGAACTAAACCCACAACATACCTATTTAGAGAGTTTCAAGATTTCAAGGTATGGAAATCATATTCTTTGTCTGGCATCCATGACAGACTAAAAAAGGACATGAAGCAATTTGTTGAACATCATCCAAGTAATAGGTATCAGTGCCAATTGCAAAGGCTTGAAAAAGAAAATTGGAATCCAGTTGCAAAAAATGAGGGGTTAGGTCACAGTGTATGGAGTAAACATAGCCATAGAGTTTGAACTGCATATTCAAAGCTCTGCAATTGGTAACCATAACCAAATACAACCAATTCACATTCTGTGAAAATTTGAATACAACCAAACAGCATTCATGCATTATTCAAAATTGAAACAGAAGCATCATTTTTTGTAAACATAACCAAACACAGGTTATTAAGAACAAACCTACAAAATCCAAAAATAACCAAACACGGGAAAGAGAAGCAACGCACAAAAAGTCAGAAATATGTCCGAGAAGATTTTGATACTGACCAGTTTGTATCTTGACCTCTTGGAGGTAACACACGAAATTTGGTTCTGCGAGTGGCAAATTTTGCCACTCTAACGCTTTAATGTTTAAAAGAGCAAAGTAAAAAGGGTTGTGCAATACTCATTTCCTTGACTTTCCAACTGATCAATCCAAATTAGAAGCTTAGTATTGAAATAAAGGCGAACCCTATAAATTACAATACACGAACAGCCCATAACAAAAAGCAGTCACAAACATAAACACATGGAGTGCAACCGGAATTAAGCAACCGGAATCAAGTAAAAGACACCCACCTGAAAGGAAGAGGTAGATTGCATACTGGAGTTGTCTGGCATCTGGTTGATCAATGGCACAAAGAAATTTAGCTTAGAAACAGTAAGTAATAACTACGTGTAATTAAAATTAAGAAACATAACATAAATAAAAAAAACTAACCTCTAGTAATATATAGATGTGACCAAAACGAAATGTCAAAATCATTTGCAACAAAACATTGCAGGATGCAGCAACTTCTCTTTGTCCATCCATTTAAAACTGTATATATGGTTATTTAGTAGGCTAAGGGGTAAGATCAGAGAGTGCAAAAGAAGATTAGTCATGAAAAACATTGTGCACTTACAATAAAGAATAACCAAATTCAATTGTAAGTTTTAACAACTGTATTTCCCCTCATGTAGATGATCAGATATGCATGAACAACACCTGTTAAATACAAATTGGTACAATGTAGACAAACTAAAACAAATTAGCTTGTAATTATTTTTGTATTACTCTGCTCTGTTTCAGATATTGTACTATGGATGCAACATCAGGAATTTCAACTTCAGCTGCTCTTAGTCTGCTATCCAAGTTCCCTTGCTTCGAAAAAGGCAGTAATCTTTTTGGTCCAACAACTTAACCCTCTCTCTCTAGAAGTTTGTTGACCATCATCTGTAATTCTGGTCTGGCTGCAAAAAATAATATCAAGGAATGTTGATGTAAAGCAAGAATTGATCGCAATGCTACAGAGTGGAAGGTTCTGAATCCATCATATATAATGGGGCAGTCATCGCTAATAACGGAACATGTACTGTCCATTTACATTTTAATGATTTAGCTTTGTATGCCATTCTTGCTTATGCAGATTCAAATGAATGAAAGCTGTAGTGAAAAGTTGAAGTGAAGCTATAAAACTATATTTCAAATCTGCAACACTTCATACCAATCAGGGCGTATGTAACTGATGTAGAAAGCACCATTTGCCAAAGTAAACTGCAGCAAAGCACATTTTGAGTAACACATTTTCTAATCTAAATGCACAAAGGCGCATTTAGATTATTTAACCTAACCTAATTCTAATTCTACGTAAAAGCTAATAGAATGATGGTCTGAAATCTGACAAAATTTCTGGCAAAGTGATAGAAGAGCAACTGAAAATTCCTTGTAACCGTATTAATTATGCCAAGATTGGAGGGCAGCAAAAGTACATACTCAGAGATAAAATCCAAGAGAGATGGTTAGAAGGAACATACAAAAACAATCAAAGAGAACAGATCCTTACTGCGTAGATCTTTATATGTTTCTCTTGATCCGGGGGCAGCAGCATGCAAATGGCATCAACCGGGTAGGTGATCCTACATGAATCAGGTAGCATGTAGAGCTATTAAAAGTAGATAGTACATGCGATGAAGTCGAAAGCAGCGAGGAAAACAGACAATCCCGTCAATAGTGTTTTCATACTTTCATAACTATGAATAGAAGCCACTTGTTCAGTTAATAGTATAGGTGCTAGAGCCAACGATGGACATCTTAGTTAATTAAAACTCCTATTTGAAGATTGCACATTGTGGATAAAAAATCATTCAAGAAAACTATGCATATGAATAAGGAAAAATGCAGCAAGCGGTAGACATGAAAAATTAGAATTTCGATGAAAATTTCGATTGGAACTTCAAGGAGGCATCATATATATTGTAAAGATGACATTTTTAGTAGATGGAGGTCTCACACGGAAGGACCTGTAACTGAATCTGCTAGCAGGTCAATTTTGCGAGGGAAATCTCACTGCATTCCAGAGGAAAAGAGCCAAAAAAAATTGCATAAGCATTGTTGACTGAATGTGGCAGCAACATCTCAAAATCCGATGAAAACAAATCTGGCCAAAATCCGAAACATGTCAGAGAGGAATGGGAGTGAACACAAACATTCAACTGAAGACAAACTTAAAAGAAAAAGATCTGAAGAAGAAAAAAATGCAGCAAACTTGCTCATAATTTAATAATTATATCACATTTAAACTTTGAATTAATTTTAAACTTGTTACTGAGAAAAGCCATTTCCCACCTAACTTATGATTCTTAGCTTTTTTCTGATTTTTGTGTAGATAAGCCAAAACAAAAGTTGATTTACCAAACACTGAAAAAACAGCTTATGCTGTAGAAAAGACAAAAGGGGCTGTGGAAAAGCTGTACAAAATACTGCCTAAGAATGTACGACTACCACTAACTTCCCGTACCAATCGTATCAGGCTGTGTTCACTATTAATGGTGGCAATATGGCCACACTATAGATTAGAAACTGGTATTCTGTTCATTACAGTTATTTAAAGTCGTAATATATTTCTGTACTAATTTGTTCATTTAGAATAAAGCTAAACGTCCAACGTCTGCTATCCAGCAGACGCTGGACGTCACCAAACGGCACCAAGAAGGTGCCGTTTGGTTAATAAATTAATTTATTTTTAGTTATCTTTTATTTCAGTTAATAAATTAATTTGTTAATTTATTCTGAAAATTATTTTTAAGATTTAATGCTTATACAATTAATGATTAATATGATTTTAATGTTTGGGTTTATAAATTTTAGATTTTAGTGTTTATAAAGTTTAGCATTTATTATATTTAGCCTTTGGGGTTTATAGGATAGGGTTTTAGTTTTTGGCGGCGAAGCCGCCGTAATATTAATATCGAAAATTTTATAGATTTTAGTGTTTATAAAGTTTAAAATTTATAGCATTTAGCCTTTTGGGTTTATAGGATAGAGTTAGTTTTTCGGCGGCGAAGTCGCCGTAATATTAATTCGACAACCGTTATGAGATAATAAACAATACAGCTTTAATTCAGGATAACCGTTATCGAATTCCCATTAAAATATCCTTTAATTCGACAACCGTTAGGATAACCTTTAATATTAATTCGACAACCGTTAGGATAACCTTATTCGATCACTTTAATTCGACAACCGTTATGAGATAATAAACAATACATAATTATATTACATATATGCTCAACGTTGGAATTAAATCCAACTATGTTGAGAATAATCCCAACACTCAGCACATAATCAAGGGAACAACTATTAGCCTCTGTCTGCAGTTTTGGAATACAAAATCAGATAGTTTTAAATCCTGAAGTGTGGGTGCAATAGTATGATTTGTCAATAAAAAGATGGAAATAACTGAACAGCAATCAATCTTGCAGAACAGGGCACTCTCGTTTCAACCAACACACACAATAACCTAACCACTGGGGATACAAGCGCAAATCACGTAGCATAGATTTCAAATTCACCACAAAGACACACACAAATAATCATGGCATTTATTACTCTAAATCAACCCATCTCCACACCCATATGACAAACAACCTTAAATTCACCACAAAGACACACACAAATAATCATGGCTTTTATTACTCTAAATCAACCCATCTCCACACCCATATGACAAACAACCTATCGCTTAGACTCGCTGGTCTGTAGGATATTCTGCCCATTTTACCATACAGTTCTTCCTCCTCTCCTTCCTTTCTCACGTCTCTCTTCTGCGTTTTACGCGACAATGAGATCCCCTTTAAGAAGAAGAACACAAACAGAAGGCTGGTGCAAGAAATCTTGCAGAAGAGGAAATGTAACTACTGTAATATTAGTTTTTCAGTACATACAATGTTTTTCATTGTTGTGTATAAGTACAATGTTGAAAATTAAGCCTACAAATCTCTTAAAGTTCATGTGAAGATATGGGCAAAGAAAGTAACAAGAAAGGCAAACAATAAGGAAGATGGGCATTAATGAAGATGGCAAAAAAGTCTCATACAAATCCCTCACCTTGGGATTTATTTGACATAGAGAGAACTAGAAAAAAAGCATGCGGACAATATCAAGAAGTGTGCCATTTTTTCTCATCTCTTTATATAACATGTACTTGGTTCATTTGTAAGTAAGCCATATCAATGAATGAAAGTTTAGGCTTCTCATATCTTCCCTTCTCATATTCTTCATCATACTTCTAGGAAAAGAGAACTTCGTGTATATTTTTCTGCTCAATATGGTATCGGAGCAAGTTTAGAGCCTGGTTCGTCATCTACCTTGAGTAGATCTCTCCGAAAAAAACAAGCCGTGAATCATGGAGAAGGAGAAAACGGGTGATCTTACAATCTCCTGATCTGAAATCAAGGGATATCTATCCAAATAGTTTGCACAATACATACTATCTACGATGGAGAGTAAATCCAAAGGAGGGATGAACCACCAGTCATCATTGATACGACACTGTACGACAACAACTACGTCCTCTGGCCAGAATGATGGAGTTAGCCATCATCAGCAAAGATCACCTGGACTACGTTACTGGCGATGCAAAAGAACCAGTTAAGGAGGATCCAGAATACAAAGAATGGCAAAAAAGGGAAACTCAGGTTTGTCAATGGATAAATTGATCCACTGATAAAAAGCTCGGGAATCAGTTAATCAATTATCTAAACTCTTTCAAGTTATGGAAAATTCATTTGCGGACCTTCAATTTCGCCAGTGATGGCTCCCTACAAATCTTTGATCTGGTGACTAAAGCAGATCGAATCATACAAGGAGCTCTACAGTTAGAGGAGTACTACACAATGTGCAATTCACTATGGACAGAAATTGATAGGAGGCGACCAAACTCTATGAAATGCATAGAGGATATCAGCAAGCATAATAAGATTCAGATGGAACACTAGCTATTCATGTTTCTTGTCAGGCTCAAAACTGAATATGAAGCTATTACGAGGGACATATTGAAGAAATTGTTGTTGCCATCAGTTGAGGTTGCATATGCAACGGCTTGGTGGGAAGCCGAGCGCCATCGATTTGGCAATCATCCTCCGGTGCGGCCTCATTGGGCGATGTTGGTACTGGATTAGCTACATATGGAATCGGGATAGATAAACAACAAGACTCGAAATTGACTGGAAATCTATAGCCACCATGGGAACGCTAATTAGAAATGATTGTTCAGTCAGGTGTCCCATCATATTGGCAGCCATTTTGCAACCACTGTCAGGTTTTCAGAGATTGGAAATGGGATTGCTACAAAATAAATGGTGGCACTCGGCCAAATCGTGATGGAAGACGAGGCATATGGATGAATCATGGACGACGAGGCATCTGTGCCGCCATTATTGACGGTGGCCAATCTCAATTCGATGAAAATCTGGCTGAAGAAACCAGTACGACAAATCAAGGGCATGGGATCCAGATTTTTGATGTTGAGACTCGTCTACACTCTGACTCTGTTGCCATGACCAATGGGTCAGGTATTACTGGGCTCGATTCATTATTTATGCCTAGCCCCAATTTTACTGCAGCGCACATTGTGAAGAAGCCCTTTTCGAAAAAGAAAATTGAGTGTATATTTGATTGTGGGGCATCTGATGCAATTACCCACAATTTATCTGATATTATTGAAGTGCAAAAAACTCCAAAAAAGGTGGTAAAAATAGCAAATGGAGCATCTGTCCCGGGTGAAATGTGTTGGAATAATTGAAATTACGTCATCTAATCTAAGTGTTTATACGTGTCATCTTTTTTGTATAAATTATTGTCAATTAGTCATATCTCGAAAGAATTAAATTGTGTGGTGCTAAAGTATCCCACTTTCTGTATTTTACAAGATATCTGTTCGAAGAAAATAATTGGGCATGAAACTGAGCGGGATGGCATGTGCTACATTGACGAGGTTGCTTCCACAAGACGGGCACTCTTGACTTGTGAGACACTCGATTCTCAAAGTTGGTTGTGTCATCGTCGTTTGGGACATCCGTCTCATTCGTATCTCCGTCATTTATATTCTCAACTTTCTAATATTCCTTTCCATTGTGAGCCGTGTTCTGGCTAAAAGTCACAGACAATCTTTGTAATCAAAACATGTTCGTGTTCCTAAAATATTTGCTTTAGTACACTCAGATATTTGGGGGTCAAAGTTTACGATATTTTGTGCTTTTTATTGATGACTGCTCACGTATGACATGAGTTTATCTTTTGAAAAATAAGTCTGAGGTCTTTGAAAAATTTACTCAGTTTTATCGTATGATTCACATCTAGTTCAATACGAAAATTCAAGTTTTGAGATTTATAATGGGGAAGAATTTGTCAATCATCAAATGAAAACTTTTTGTTCTGAAAATGGCCTGCTACACCAAACTTCATGTCCCAATTCCCCACAACAAAATGGTGTAGTAGAGCAAAAAAATAGATTTCTTCTTAAAATAACTAGAGCCTTGATGATTGAGTCTCATGTTCCATCTAGTTTTTGGCCTGAAACTATAGCTACATCAGTATTTTTGGCTAATTGTTTGCCTACCCAGATCTTAGGTTTTCACACACCAATTCAAACTCTTTCTGATTTTACTCATATTCCTCCACCTATGTCTTTAACACTTCGGGTATTTGGGTGTGCTGTCTATATCCATGTTCCAAAAGCTAATTGATCCAAGTTAGACGTATGTGCTGAAAAATGTGTCTTTGTGGGGTATGGAGGTTTGCAAAAAGGGATACCGCTGCTATAATCCTCATACATGTCGCATGATTATCACCATGGATTGCAATTTTGTTGATACTGAATATTACTATCAATCCTCATCCCAATAAAGGAGCCAGGGGGAGAAATTGATGTCAGACTCACTTGATTGGTTGACCTTATCTAGCCTGCCACAGTCATCTCGACCACCTCACGCTACTAGCCCTGATTTACACCACAATATTCTGACACAAGCATCTCATGTACCTCACGCTGCAGCTACATTTCCCATACTCATCTCGACTCATACACCTCACATGCCAGAGCCATCTCATGAGTCAAGTAGACCATCCTTGGAAGTAAGCGGTGATGTGGTACTGCCAAACTGCGAGGGACCACCTCAGTTATCATCTCCTATGGGTATCCAGGCAAATACTCTTCCTTCCGAGGCTCTATATTCTGTGGATTCTATAACTGAGTATGATGCAGGACATGACCCTATGACGCCCAGGTATGCTCTTCTGCATAGGGCTACTAGAGGTGTGAAGCCCAATTGCTGATCTAGTCGGGGAGAGTCTCAATGAATTTGCACATGCCTTTGCTACTTCCGTATATGCTGATGAGGTGCCTCGAAGTGAAGTTGAAGCCATGAGTCATTCTGAGTGGAAGAAAGCTATAGAGGAGGAGATGAGTGCATTAAGGAAAAATGAGACATGGGAGAAGAATGAGACCTATGAGATATGTCAGTTACATGGTGGATAAAGACCTGTTGGATGTAGATGGATTTATACAGTGAAAAGAAAAGCAGATGGATCTATTGAGCGATATAATGCCTGACATGTAACGAAGGGATACACACAAACATATGGTATTGATTATTCTGAGACATTCTCTAAGTGGCAAAGTTAGATACTATCGGGGTGCTATTCTCGATTGCAATAAACCTAGACAGGAACATGCATCTGTTTGATGTGAAGAATGCGTACTGTATGGAGATCTGAACTAGGAGGTATATATGGAGGGCTCACCTGATTTTTCGGGTAATTTTCATCCGAATGAGTTGTGTAGATTGAAAGAATCTCTCTATGGCTTGAAGCAGTCTCCTAGGGCTTGATTTGGTCGATTCACTTTAGCTATGAGGAACAGGAACAGTTTAGGGTTCACCCTAAACCTAAACCATATCTTCAGAGCAATTTTGATCATACTTTATTTTTGAAATGTCGGGATGCTGGTATCACTTACATAATTATATATGTTGATGTTATGATTATCACATGAGATGATGCTGATGAAATTGAGAGTTTGAGAGGAAACCTCTTCAGAGAGTTTGAAATGAAAGATTTTGGAATTCTCAAGTACTTTCTTGGCATTGAGGTATTTCGATCACGACAGGGAATCTACATTTCATAGAGAAAGTATGTTCTGGATTTACTCGCTGAGACTGTACTGCTAGAATGTAAACTTGCAGACACGCCAATGGTTGTAAACCATGGTTTGAGGATTGTGGAAGGAGCTGAGAGTGCAGACAGAACCAGATATTAACATCTAATGGAAAAACTAATTTACTTGGCACATACTCGTCCGAACATCGCATATGTTGTGGGGTCGTCAGCCAATTTATGCATAATCCTCAAAAAGATCACATGGATGCAACTTTGAGGATTTTGAGAATTAGGACCACAAAGTTCATGAGAAGATATGGTCAAAGAAAGTGATAAGAAAGGCAAACAATAAGGAAGATGAACATTAATGAAGATGGCAAAAAAGTCTCATACAAATCCCTCACCTTGGGATTTCTTTTGACATAGAGAAGTAGAAAAAAGCATGCGGACAATATCAAGAAGTGTGCCATTTTTTCTCATCTCTTTATACAACATGTAATTGGTTCATTTGTAAGTAAGCCATATCAATGAAAGAAAGTTTAGGCTTCTCATATCTTCCCTTCGCATATTCTTCATCATACTTCTAAGAGAAAAGAACTTCGTGTATATTTTTCCGCTTAGTATAGAAGAGGCCTCCTATACATACAACGAAGGTTGCTCGATTAATTCCTCTCTTCTAGTGACAGTTACAGTTTCAAATTTTCAAATGATATTATCCACTGCATAGGTTGATTGAGTCATGATTGACTATTACTTCCTTCAACTGACTTTACGACGGCAGATATAGAGGATGTGTTGATCTTATGTTCCACATCCCCTCAAATTGGGCAGGGTACACATGCTCAATTTGCGACGTATAGTTTCAAATGCAGACCAAAGTAGAGGCTCTGTGAAGATGTTAGCAACTTGTCCGGAGGTCGGAACATGGCATATGACCAACAGACCGAAGGTAACACATTCATGGACATAATGATAGTCAAGCTCTATATGCTTTCTGCGAGAATGAAAGATGGGATTAACCATGAGGAACAGGGCACTTATATTGTCGCAAAACAAGACTGGGGGCTGGGAAAGGGGAATCTGAAGATCACAAAGTAAAAAGATTTACCATGTGATTTCAGATGTGACCTGAGCAAAAGCATGGTACTCACATTCTGTACATGAATGCGAGATCGTCGGTTGTTTCTTAGAACACCATGAAACTAGATCACTGCCAAGATAGGTGTAGTAACAAATAGTTGATCGGTGTGTAGTTGGGCATCCAGTCCAAACAGCATTGGAGAATCCATATAAATTCAGCTCACTATTAGCCTCGATATGTAGATCTAAAGAAAACTAGAGAAATATGTGCGGTAGTAGGCACCTGCATGAACTGAGAGACATAATTCACGCTATAACACAAATATGGCAATGTTAAAGTCAGATATTGTAATGCTTTAACAATGGAGCGATAGAATGTAACATCGGACAATGGCGATGCATCTGGATCTATAGGCAACTTGGTACTCAATGACGTCTTGACAGGTTTAGAATCAGTCATGCCACTACATTCCTATAGCTCAACGGCATACTTGACCTGTTGGAGAAAAAGGCCTTGATGTGTAGAAACAACTTGAACACCTAAAATGTAATGTATGAAGCCTCAGTCCATTGCAAATTCTGCTTGTAATGTATGAATGAAGCAAACAATATGTGCAGAACTGGAACCTGTGCGTAATCCATCATCCACATATAATAAAAGAACAAGGAAGACGCCATCAACATGAAAAATGAATAAGCTAGGATCTGAACTACTGCAAATGAAGCCATAATTCACCATAAAAGAGAATAAACGATTAAACCAAGCACGAGGAGCCTGTCGGAGACCGTAGAGTGAGTTTTGGAATTTGCAAACATGGTGTGGTAATTGTTGATCAGTGAAGCCAGGAGGTTGTTCCATGAACACCTCTTCGTTCAAGAAATCGTGAAGAAAAGCATTTTTCACGTCGAGTTGTTTAACAGACCAACCCTTAATTGTAGCTATAGATAGAACTAGCTGAATCGTTCTTGGCTTAATAACAAGAGAAAAAGTCTCATTAAAATCAATGTCTGGTGCTTGATTGTAGCCACGAGCAACCAGACGAGCTTTGAGGCAATCAATTGAACTGGCTGAATTTAATTTAACTTTGAAGACCCACCGAGAGGGAATAATGTTCATTTGATCATCTCGAGGGACCAAAGAACAAGTGCTATTCTGAAGTAGCGCATCAACCTCATCATCCATGGCTTGTTTCCATCTTGGATGTCGTAATGCTTTCTTAGTTGTGCGTGGTTTCTTTGGAATTGTTATAAAATCTTTTAGACGAGCATATTTTGGATTCAGCTGTGGATGTCAGAGCAGCAGCGAGTGACCATTGAATGAGTCCAACCGATAGGAATTATAGAATCAGCAAGATGAACGTCAGAGGCTGATATTGTCGGTGCAGGACAATCATCAAGGAGAAGTGGCTTAGAGACAGCCAGAATAGGCGTGCCTGGATCATTATCCATTGGATGATTATCATGAAGCATGAGTCCATTTGATTCAAGCGGACAAGGCACTGGCTGTGCTAAAGAAGAATCTCTTGATGTCAATTAGGCAATCATAGAAGAGACTTGACGAGAACTAATTTTATGTTCGTGAGGCAAGGCAACAACAACAGAGTCAACAAGAGTAATTGTTATATGAAGAGCACCAGGAATTGGGGCAGTAATATCCGACAGTGAATGATCTGGCCGATTGATGAGTATATCAATTGGAATGTAGGCATTTGAGGACGTATCAAAACCAGATGCAGATGGGCTCGACATGGGAGCAACCTCTGTGTCTGATATCCTAGAGGTAAACTCATGAAATTGTACTAATGTAAACTCACCAGATGACGAGTCTGAATGCTTGTAAGAAAGAATAGATTTATCAAAATGAAACATGGTGGGATATATAGGATCGATTTAACTGGCAGAGAAACACTTATATCCTTTGTGTCAATTGCTAGAACCCATAATAATGTAAGGGAGAGACTTGTTTTCAAACTTATTCTTCAGAGTGTCCCATGTGAAAAGGTGACACTTTGAACCAAATATTTGAAGACTTATATAGTCTGGTTTCTTGGAGAAAAGGCGGAAAAAGGTGAATCCCAATTGACAATAGCCAGGGACATCCTATTAATCAAGAAGTTAGCAATGTTGAAAGCCTCTACCCATAAACACTTAGGAATACTTGCATGAACCATCATGGTGATGGCTCGAATCATTGATGGCGTCGCTCAATCGTAGTATTCTGTTGCGGAGCATATGGGTAAGAGAGTTGATGAAGGATCCCTGAAGCTTGCAGATGAGCAGCGAACGAATGGTTTACAAACTCCCCATCTCCATCAGTTTGAAAAACTTTTAAATTTGCTTCAAATTGATGCTTAACAAACTTCTCAAAAAGTATGTATTGAGGAACAAAATCAGATTTATGCTTTAGGGGAATGATCCAAACAAATTTGGTAAAATCATCAACAAAGGCAACATAGTAGATAAATCCATGCATAGAAATCATTGGAGCAGTTCCTCACAAGTTGATATCAAATTTATCAAATGGTCTAGTAGTATGAGAATCAGAGGAACCGAAAGGAAATGTTGATAACTTACCAAACTGACACCTCTCACACAGAAAACTGTCCTTATTAACAACAAACTGAATCAATTTCTTATTAAGCAGGTGATCAATGACAACCTTTTGTGGATGACCAAGTTACTTATGTCATACATCTTTGGATGTGATTTTGAATCCAGGTGAGAAGAAGGCTACAGTGGGAGAGTTGATCAAATAGAGATTATCCTTTTCATTCCCTTCAACAATACCGTGTGTGAGTCCTGATCCTTAATCACAAAACCAGTATGAGAGAATTCACAATTAACATTATAATCTGCAGTAAACAAACTGCACTCGGGATCAGGGACGAGCAAAACATCCTTAAGTGTAAATGTATTGCCTTCAGAGTTAAGGAGAGCCTCACCTGTGTGAGTGACCTCTAGAAACTTGCCATTTCCAATCATAACATGGTTAGAACTAGAATAAGGAGTGAGATTTCGAAGAATACCTTCGTTAGAAGTCATGTGAGCTGAGGCGCCAGCATCAAAAGTCCATTCCTCCGGGCAAGCAATTGCATTATTATGTATAGTATAATAAGCAGAGTAGTTGAATGTGTCAGCAGTGTATACAAGTTGCCTTGTTTTGAAGTTCTGAAGCAGTGGAGCTACCTCCTTGAAGGACAACATTTTTGGTCGTAACATCGTTGTTGTGAAGGATTAGCCCCAATAGTGATGAGAAAAGAAAATACCTTTTGCTTATCTGTTACTGGAAATCCAATACTTGCAAGACTGTCACAAATTTTTTTAAACTTGCAAAGGTGATCGTTGTGACTAACTTCAGGAGTTTTCTTCATGTTTGTAAGTTGCTGTGATAGTTGAAATTGTCTTTCTTTCGACGAATGAGCATACGCTTCTTTCAATGTCGTCCAAACCTCATAAACTATATCCAAGCCAACACATGACTAATGGTTTCGTGAATTGGAGTGCCAATAATCCATCCTCGGAGAAGACAGTCAGAAATCTTTCATCTTGCACAATCCGGGTTGGGAGAAGATGCTTGTGTTGCATCTACTGCTACAAGTGTAGCTTGTGGGGGTCTGCTTTCATCGGTGAGATGGCATGTGGGCTCTTGGCTCTCTACTAGTGCTAAGACTTGCTCTCTCCATAGTTGATAGTTTTGGATTTCAATTTTAGAGTGACAAAGTTGTCAACAATCAAAGCAGTGGAAGACATGTTTGTATTGCTCCGATACCAAGAAGAAGAACACAAACAGAAGGCCGGTGCAGGAAATCTTGCAGAAGAGGAAATGTATAGCTATTGTAATATCAATTTTTCAGTACATACAATGTTGTTCTATGTTGTGTATAAGTACACGAATCCTCCTCTACATACAATGAATGTTGCTCAATTAATTCCTCTATTCTAGTGACAGTTACAGTTTCAAATATTCAAATGATATGATCCATTGAATAGGTTGATTGAGTCATGATTGACTATTACTTCCTTCAGTCGACTTCACAGTTGCAGATACATAGGATGTGCTGATCTTATGACAAACACTTTACAGATACTAGATTATTATCGATGGCTGAAGCCATGATCCGGTACGTGACTGAAATCACGGTCCAGAATAAACATGCAAACCTCTATCTCGACGACTTCCCATTTCAATAGTACCTTGAATTCTGTCTCCTCCATTGGATCCATGGCCACATGCCACTTTCAATGCAAGTTGGTTCTGCGATTTATTTTGATGTAGTTTCAATCTGGTATGAGCATTGAATAAATCAAAAGGAATGCTGCAGTAAAAAACAATCTGCAGAATCGAACGTTTCTGTAGAAAAGGATGAGCATGACTCTCTGGAAAGTTTAAGAAAAGGCTAAACAAAATATATAACTCACACTCCGCAAAGTATTTACTACCTTCATATATGTTATTCATCATAAAACACTTAAATTACAGGGCTTCACAAATACGGAGCAGCACAACATTCCTTGCAGCATGTGGAAAAAATAGGTGAAAAGATTGGTTGACTCTTTTTTGAAAATAAATCATGATAAAGGTAGAAGCTCACTGCACAAACTATACCCAAACCACCAAATGTTATTGCAATTTCAAGCAAGTTACTAGCAGTAACTAAACAACTCAAATACCATGTAGTAGTCGCAATCCACCATGCAGTTTAAATCCAACTGGAAGACACCCTCATCTAACTAAGATGAAGTTGAACATTTGCTCACAACAGGTGTACTATAGGATGGAGAATGTAATTCCTTTCACCATAGAATCGCATTTTGAGGTTATTTAGATTAGTGTTTTTCACTTCGCTATGCCCTAATAACTTATTTTATATCTTAATTTGTGTTCATTTGTGTGTATGAGGTCAAATGTTGCAATCAGATGTGTTCTAGTCAAAATATATAAACACATGGGTCAAGGAGACAAGAATTTGCCAATTCTTGTCTAATTCTTGGAGTCTTTCCATGTGAACTCTCTTAAGGTGACTTGCTCAAACTGATCATCAAATAGCTGATATGCGATATCAAAAGCAATAAATTCATAAGAAAAATACCCAAAAGCAGGAGACATGAATAAAAACATCACACCTGAAATGTTCGAGAAAGTTATCATTCATATTATCAAGCAAAGGCAGCAAAAACAATAAAGGGGATTGATTTGATACGATGCAAATGAACATTTATCATTCATATCCAATTACCTCATGACGGAAAAAACAGTAAACGTTTCGAAAGGACATCATAAAACCTATCAT
The DNA here is from genome assembly GCA_025802335.1 of Pinguicula primuliflora. Taxonomy (NCBI): domain Eukaryota; kingdom Viridiplantae; phylum Streptophyta; class Magnoliopsida; order Lamiales; family Lentibulariaceae; genus Pinguicula; species Pinguicula primuliflora. The sequence goes on along the minus strand of JAOYMZ010052220.1, from coordinate 6,020 downwards.
AGGCAAAGAAGGAGATGAAGCCCTCTAACCATGAAAAATGGGCAAGCGGCTGCCCATGTTGGTTGTGTCTGCGAGAGCTAGGCATCCATTCTGGGCAGGATCTTCTGCAAACATAAACAACTCCAAAAACATTGAACAGTGACTCGCAAAATTGACAGAAAACGTCAAACTTAAAGACAAGATATAATGAAGTGCCAATTGTTGGGAAATCCATAGATTAATGTCAAAACGGAAAAAATAAACGAACAAGAAAATAACACAAGATTTAACGTGGTTCGGCCTGAAAGCCTACATCCATTGGAGAAGAGGAGAATCAATCGACTATAAACAATGATACAAAGTAGACACAAAAAAAATCTCGAAGACACACAGGGAAAACCTCTCAAGTCGCCCAGACAAGAGAGCCACAACTCAAGTCTCACATTTCTCTTATTCTCTCAACCCAGTCTGTCTCTTCCTTCTTTGCCTCTTTCTCAACCCTAATAGTCAAGAGATGTAATATTTATATAGAAGAATCCTAATGCAATTAATATTCTTACAAAGACTAATAATTCAAGTAAAACTAGATTTTTAATTCACTCAAAAGTCCTAACAATCACCCACTTGACTTAATTCTTTCATATCACACATAAACTTGATTTCTTTCTCCAAGTACCCCCTCTAAGGTAGCTTCATGGTGTGCAACACACAAGATCATCTCGCACTTGTCAATAGAAGAAGACTTCATCATCGTATCCGTGGGAACAACGAGGATTCACAGCAGTAGAAGTAACCTTACTTCTCTACACACAGAAGCTCTTCGTGTTTGCGCATAACATTATCATGGTCTTCAACACAGACAAACTCTTCTTGTTGGAGAACATATATTCTTCAATTCTTTACACCACCAATTTCACACTTGCAATTAGAGTGCATCATCGATCTTGGAACAAGAGCTGACACTCCCAAGCCACCATCAACAAGCTACAACAATGTTCTCAAACTACCATGAGTGCAAGCTTCCATGAGCCTCCAAAGCTCAAAACTTTCCATGTCTTCCCAAGACTTGAACTATCATGGTTCCAAGCTACTTGGACTTTCATTCCAAACTTCATTGGCTTCTTGTCTAACTTCAATTTTCAGTTCCTCAAGATTCACATCCATTAACCCATATTTCAAGATTGTCTTCATCTTTACTCAGCAGCACTACAAACTTTATCCAAACCATAACAATTATATTGTCATACCAACCAGCAGATAAACCAAGCAGCAAAACAGTGTTCTCTCGGATATTCAATTACTAACCACGAGTAAACAGGAATACCACACAATATTTCTATAACACAGCAACCATCTGAGTTACTAAAAAAACAATCCAATTGAACAATCCAACAAAGTCCTAAAATCTACTCACAGTTTTGTGCTAAATTCGCCTCATCCACGAAACAATCGACTTCAAAACCTTAGGCATTTTGTTCTACGTTCCAAGAGTTTTCCAATAGTGCCAAAATCATGGCAATCTGATGGGTAGATCTACGACAATCAGCGGTCAAAGTTCGCTGTACATTCCTTCGCAGACAACAACATTTTCGATCGATTTTGACAAAATCGAGAACCTTACCGAAAACAATTCACCATAAAAATAGGACTTTTATTCCTCTTGCAAATAGGCTTTTAAACGAATCAAGATAATCCCGATCGGAGTCCTAAATCTTCAGTAATCGGCGATCAAAGACATGGTGACACTGGTCAACGCGGGAGATTTTTCCAAAATGGTCCCCTTTTTTAAACAAATCTTGTGCTTTGACATCACAAATCTCACATCCCAAAACATTAAGATCATTCAATTTTCAATAAATCTTGAACCCTAACCCTAAATCTCACAACCTAGGCTCTGATACCACTTGTTGGGATTAACGTGAAAGCGAAAAAAATAAACGAACAAAGCAACAAAAGATTTAACGTGGTCTGGCCTGAAAGCCTACGTCCACAAGAGAAGAAGAGAATCAATCCACTATAAACAATGATACAAAGGAGAGATAGAGAAAACCTTGAAGATACACAGAGAAAACCTCTCAAGTCACCGAGACAAGAGCGTCACAGTCCAAGTCTCACATCTCTCTTTTTCTCTCAACTAAGTCTCTCTCTTTCTTCTCTGCCTCTTTCTCAACCATAATAGTCAAGATATCTAATATTTATAGAGATGAATCCTAATACAATTAAAATTCTTACAGGGATTAATAATTCATGTTAAACTAGGATTTTTAATTCACCCAAAAATCCAAACACCAACATCCAGTGAAATTCGATGGAAGCGTCGATTGAGAAGGAAACCAATGTGGAAGATGAAGTGGGAAATCCAACATCCGGTTCAAACAAGCAAACATTAAAAAAAAATTGGGAAATCAAACCTTCGCATAGTCGAGATGACGAAATCAGCAACAAAATATGAAGAAATGAAGCGGTCGTGAAAACAATTGTCGGGGTTTTGATGGAAGAATGGAAGAAGATGATGAAGTTGACAAAGATAGAGAAGAGACAACGAAATCACCAACACAAAAATGAAGAAATGAAACAGCCGTGAAAAAATTGTAGTGGTTTTCATGCAGAGATTTTTTGTGAGAGGGGCACAATCTAAATTTCATGTAATTTATTAATATATAAATAATAAAAATAAAAAATAATACACAAAATAAATTGTATATCAAATTTGCTTTTCCCATAAAATGAAAGTAGTTCTTCTGAGTACACTTGAATAAGGTATATTCAGAAATAAAATAAGGGATGAGTTTATCGTATAAAATAAATGAATTCTCAATATGAATCATATAAATCATGAAACGAATAATTAGAGTACACAGATTATCTACAGTCAAACACTGGCAAGTCTCTTGAATCCCCAATATTAACCACGAAACTTTTTCACTCAGTTCTATTCCCGACAATTCTATTTTTCTTAAACACATAGACGAAATCCAACACAATTGTAACAAAAACCAAATACAAATTAGAATTAACAAAATTAATAATTAGAAAAAGAAGTTAACCCAAATACGAATCAAAATTAGCAAAAATTAACAAAATCTCAGCTGCAACAAAACCCAGATAAAGAGACAAAAAGGAAATAAGGAAAATCAAATAACTAAATATTACATTCTATTGCATATCCTATGCCAACAAAATCAAAAGTAACAGAATTTCTCTAATTTATGTTCTCTAATTTGAAAACGGAAGAATGAAGAGACACTGCAGAATCTAAATCTCAAAAAGAATGAAGTGTTTGGCTTATATATTACTATTTGTATTATTTATTTTAAAATATAATACTTTTATTTTTTAAAATATAATATTTTTTAATTTTATTTTTGGATTCTTTAAGGGGGGAAGGTGTCGCTGTAATGGTACGAAATTTTTAATAGCATGATTTATGCGAGTGTTATTTTATAATTAGTGACTAATGACTTTTTTTTTGGGATAAGTGAGGGACAAATGATCTAACTAATTAATTTATTTAGTGATGGCCTAAATGGTAGTTAGTTGAGTTAATTAGTGAATTAGGAATATAACTAACTAAGTAAATTGGGTCAATTGAAATTAACCCGTTCGACAGAACGAGTCTCGCGCATGGTTTGGTGTAGTCTCGCACATGACTCCGTTCGACAGAAGGGAAGAGGGAACGATTGGAAGATGGAAAACTCGGGAAATACGTGCAAAGGAAGGGAAGAGACGGAAATTGGAAGGGCGAGAAGCCGACAGCACGAACGTAACCTCCGAGATTTTATGAGAATAAATCGCCCTAAATGATCGACAGAGTTATAATCGTCACTGATGAGCGAACTCGATGAAACGTTCGAGGAGAGTACTATAAATCGCTCCATGGCCGGAAAGGGGAGGAGAAGCAGCTATACGGTCACCAACAACCTGACTGTGAGCAAGAAGGAAGTATTTAAGGATTTGGAGTTTTCGGAAGACGACGAACCAATCACTAACTGTAAGAATTGGGGATGTTATGCTGAAATTGTATAGGTTTTTGCTATTGTTGCCTTATTCTGTTTTCAATAACCTGCGTGGAGGTGATAGATTCTGGTTGGGCTGGGAATTCATTTTGTGCCATGTGTTAGGGTAAATTGGAATGTATGTTCGAATTTCAACTTAAAATGCTTAAGTAATATATGGGGTTAACTATTCAGGGTGTGAATTAACCGTGCATAAATCTATTTAAACTCGTCTGATTGTTGAGTTTCGAGTAAAGATAGTGAAGAAGGTGTGCATTATAGTAGTGTGATGTCAAGATGTGGTTAAGTGAAGTGAGTTGAGCATTATTGCTCCGAGGGATGGCCTATGGCCCGGTTATTGGTAATTGGATCCCTCGTCAAGAGAAGGAATCTTGGTCTCGTGAATTACCCGAGAGACGTTGTGATATGTGGTGATTGTGTTACTGTGATTATCTATGTTCCTGTGTGTGGAAATGCAATTTCGAAAGTACTGACTTTTCTTCTTGTAGAAACTAGATGGTATGAATGTCTCCCAGTTGAATTTTGGTTTTTGTTATTCTTTCAAACCACCTAGATCTCACTGTTTTATGCTAACGGTTGAAAGAAAATTTCTGAAACCTTTTCACCAAATCACCTTAATTCTTATTGAGCTTAATCAGCTCACGGATATTCGTATGTCCACCCCTTACAGATGCTGAGCAAAACCGTGATTAGCTTGGAGAAGGAAGTAGCTGCTCTCTTGATGCATTTCCATTCTGCTTGTTAAATAAGAATTGTGAAACTTGAAACACACTGTCCGAAGTCTGGTTTATGACTTCTTAGAATTTCCGCTTGTTCCTTGGATGTAATAATCGGTTTGATGCAACTGTGAGCATTTAAATATGTATGGGTTTGACACATTTCATTATGAGATGTTCTGAAATTGATTCCCATATTGTGGTGAAATTTCGAGGCCATTACACCCGCCTCTGCCCCCCATCTTTGCCCCTGGTTTTGATGGAAAATCGAAGAAGAAGAAGAAGATGATGAAGTTGTAGAGCTTGACTAAGAGAGAGAAGAGGAACAGAGAAAAGAGAATGAGTGAGTCATACGTTTGCATGAAAATTCGAAGGCAACACATCGACGGACAGAAAAGTTTCAAAGTTCAGTATGTGATTTTTGTCCATGTACTGCTAACATAATAGCCTAGCGTGTTTGGTTCACAAAAAACTTAAAGTAGAGGTCATTTAACCTCGCGAATCATATTGCAGAGGGATGGAAACCCAGGGAAAATAAAGGGTTAGGGTTTACTTAGGCAGGAGATTGGTTGATGGACTTAGACTAAATTCGAGCCCATCTTACCAATATTAATTCGGCCCTTTTTCTTTCCTTGCTAACCATTTCTATCCTAGCCCAATTTTATTAACTCGTGTATTAACTTGAATTAGTTTACGGGTTTACATTATCTTAAAATAAAATCGTGAAATTTTCGTACCTTACAATGGTAATCCAAGTATACCTTTTATGATTGGTAAATATCATGTTGATTGAGTTATGTTCGATCTAGGGTCATCCGTAAATGTTATGCCACTTGCTTTATTTGAAACATTAGAGTTAGGGGACATGAAACTATCTAAGGACACTCTTCACCTGTTCAATGGACAATCTATTTTTCCTTAAGGTTTCATTGAAGATATCTTAGTTAGGGTAGAAACTCTTGTTTTCCCTTTTGATTTCTATATAATTGAGGAAAACTGATAAAGATATGGCAAAAGTTCTGTTAGGTAGGCCTTTTATAAAAAACGCAAACACAAAGATTATTATGTCTACTAATCATTATTTATTTTATTTTTTTTGTAACCAATGAGTATCCAAGTCCTTCGGACCTTCCTAGTCCCATAGGGGTTCATACACGGCGATCCCTGATGGGGCGTGCAAAGTGTATACGATCAAGTTATAATACAATGCACGAGCAAGGTAAACATATTTCAGAAAACTGGTTTCAGTCATGACATCAGTGACTTCAGAGGTGCATATCTTTTGAATGAAAAATCAGATTGGCATAAA